>CALSFV010000479.1:0-102313 GCA_943737045.1 Parapristionchus giblindavisi
TGTCGATACTGTAAATAAATACGTTAAATTTAAAAAAAAAAATTATTTACTGTAAATATGCATTATTTCAGAAAAAGTCGCGTATCGACTCGCAGGGTGCAGGCGCCGGTGTTGAGATCATCACTAATAAACCATACACAGACGGACCCGGTGGAAACGGGCAGTACACATTCAAGATCTATCATATCGGCAATAAGATACCCGGTAGGTACCAAAATATATCCAGTAGGTACCAATAAGATACTGGGTAGGTATCGTATATTTTCTTACCGAAATAGGTGATAGTTTGGGTTACAGCTTCTTCACAATAAACAAAAATCTGTTTTAGGAATTTATGATTTTGGGCTAGTGTAGCTTCATCTTTTTTCTTTGAAAACGACTAAAACCACTATTTCTTTGTTCTTTCTCAACGAATTACTCTTGTTAGTGATTTCTCTCTTTATACAACATCTCTGATTTAGCCTGGATTCGATCGGTCATCCCTTGTAATGCACTCGAGGCGCACGAGGAAGCGTGGAATGCATATCCCAATACCAAAACAAGGTGGGAAATGTCGTCTGACTAGAGCGCACTCATCGCACCATGGCTTCAGGTTTTCCACACCACTTATGGATCGAGTTAGTTTGGAAGTCGATACGATGTACTTCAATGATGCTGGTATGTGCAGCGTTGTGTTGGCATCAAGCCAAGAAAAATCTTCCTCTCCTGTATTTTTGACTCTGTGAAGGCGTACAAAATTACCATAGTGTGTCTGACTCTCTCGTTTCGCGCACTCTCTCGTCTTTGTCTGACCTGTGCAAGCGGTATTGCAATCTTTGGCCCGATTCTAATACGAATAAAATAAATATACTATCCAATCTTCTCTTTTTATCATGCTTCACCTACTCTCAAACCTCCTGCACAGAGATCTATAGAGAACCTTTGATTCTATGATCCTATGATCATTGGTATCGCGTCGCCTTTTATTACTATCATAGCGCACGATAAATTATTTATTCACACATAAATGCCATCATAGATTATACATTAGACAAATAATAATCGCGAATTATGTTTACAGGGACGCAGGAAAATGTGTTTAATCTATCCCCATCTGAGTTGAAGCAACGAGTGGTTGATGTTATGGATTTTGTTAAGGTAAAGATCAAAGATCAATAATCGACTTCCCAAAGAACAAAGATCAATCCCGTTCAGGATGGTGTCTCCTCGCATGACTATTGCGTGGAAGAGGACCCCAAACTCTACCGAAGTACCGTAACTGGTGAGTGGAGTATGTGGTGTGGTGCCCAGAGTGCATTTAGCGGAGCGACGTTTACCAATAATTTGTAGGTCGTGGTCCATTGAACGAAGATTGGGTGGAAGATTGTGTGGCGAACGGAAAACCTATCATGTGCGCGTACAAGTTGTGTAAAGTCGAATTCCGATATTGGGGATTACAAGTACGTTTGATCTTTGATCTTTGATCATTTTCGATATTTTGACTACGTTAGAATTCCTTTTCTATCTAATATCGGTAGAGAGATTGATGACCTTTTTGAATAAAAAATAACATGAATCGTAGGAAAACTAGTTCGCTTCGTAAGAAACGATAAGTGTTTTCATTTTAAATGGAATGTATAATGTATTTATCCACTGCGTTTTTCATCATGCAAAATCTCATGATTACATCGCATTATATATACAAATAAATAATTTATATAAATACAAATAAATAATGTACAACAGACTCGAGCGGAGCGTTGGATCCACGATCTCGCATTGAGAAATACCATGATGCGAGCACATCGACAAGCGTGGGCATGGCAAGTATGGTATATTTATGAACCGTATTACGTAATACAAGGCAAATCATAGTAATAATTACTTATGTGGGTTTCAGAAAAAGAACAAATAGAGAATGAATGGGGGCACAAAAATTTTATACCACAACGAGTTTGTAAGGTTAATTTGAAATATTTTGGGCTTTTACATAATACATACGTTGACATTTCTCACTTCTACGATGTGGTTGATTTTAATTTAAAAATGAAAAGAATTTACCGTGTCAACTGAATGAGCCAAATGCGTCAACATGTTGTTGTACTTTGAGAGAGGATACACAACGTTTTTCCAACACACCGAAAGTGATCATTTAAAACTTGGCAAAATGTCAACAAATTAAGTTATGGTGCAGCATTGTGTGTTTTCATCTTCGCTTTCTCACTTTTACATGCTCTCTCTTTTTTTCGATCTTCCTGTCTCTCTGACGCACCATGTCCGCTCTCGAAACGCTGTGCGCGTCATCTGAACAAGCCAAATACATCAAAATGTTGTTGAACACTGCGATAGACATAGCTCAAAGTTACCATCACATCTTCTACCATTCACAATATAATATTTTGATGGAACGTTCGGATGGCCACTTCCTATCTCTCTGTTCATGTTTGTGAAACTTTTAGTGTTTGATCAATGGAACACGACGGAAATTCACTAAAACATGAGATTGTAAATTAAAGATCATTGTTCATTCTCGGAAATCTTATAGCAACTTCCCTGGTATCGTATATTCTTAAATATAAGGTTGTCTCATAAGTTCCTGACTTTGTTGTCACATTTTTCGATTTCTTTGTTCTAAGAAATGAATGTAGCCAGCGATCTAAAATATCGTCCTTGTACTTCGGTGGTATCTTGCCAACATCTTATCAGCATATGGATCCCAGGTATCCAGAACTCTTGGAACTGGGAGGCAAAGAATCCGGTGAAGGCCCTCTTGACATCAACTCTATTTTCTCATTGGTCTACTTTAAGGAATCGATGGAGGGTGTAAACGAGGTGTTCATAGCGCAAGACATAGTCTGTAGTATAAGCAGGGTGGGGTAGGACAGCACAGCTATGCACGGCTAATTTAGCATAAATCGATATATCTCTATGCAGTAAATCACATTAGTCCTGAAAGTGTTTTTTTTTGGCATTTTTCTCGCTACTAAATTGAGAACGAAACTTGTGCTTCCGTAGTTAGAGAGTATGAGGGGTGGCGATAAAAGTAGATATATCGGTGATAATTTACGAGTCGTTTACACATCTAGCTAGAGAGCACAATTTCACTCCTCAACTTTTGCGTCGAAAATCACGTTTGGGATTTTTTCCTGTCCGTTCAGTCTTATCAATCAACAAAGACTCTTCAGTGTTGTTATCATAGAGGACCCATCTATCATCTCTGGTAATCGCTTGATTGGGAAATGCCCGGTTGCGACGGGAGGTAAAAAGAAAGATAGTCATACCAACCCTCAAATTCATGTCTATTGAGTAAAAACGGTATGGATCGTTCATTTTCAATTTTGTACCCTTTTGACATCCGCCACTCCTTTTACCATAGTTGAGAGGTGAACACCGACCATGGTTGACAAAATCACACTGGTGCGATGAGGATCCAATTCCGCTTCATCGTGCTGCGTTTCAAAATCTAACACCATACAATGTCCAGATTGGTAACATTGAACGATAGTCTAGTCTCTACAATGGAAGCGCTGAAACCGGGTCTTCACAGTTCCATGACAAGGAGTGCCTATGCTATGCATGCCTCACAGCATCACTTCATAGAGCTTCTCCTTACAAGGGAATGCCCTGAAGCCACACTCACCGATCAGGTCCAATTTTTTACTGGAGATACATATCATATAAGGATAAGGTTTGGCGGTATCAGAAATTGCAAAGCTCTTCTTTGAAATTTTAAAATTATTTTTTTTAAATCGATGATAAAATTTACAGCGTGCACATCTTTATCAGAAGTAGCACTATAACATCGTATGCAAATTGAGAAAGGTCAACGCATACAGATATGCAAATTTGATTGCAAAAAATCGATTTTGAAAGTGTTTTAATTGTTTTTTGTCCATTTTTAAACAAATTTCAAAATTTCAAAGAAGAGCTTTGCAATTTCTGATACCGCCAAACCTCATCCCTATATGAGATGTACCTCCAGTAAAAATTTGGACCTGATCGGTGAGTGTGGCTTCAGGGCATTCCCTTGTTAGACGAAGATAGCAAAATAAAAATTATCACGATTTTTGCGTTAAATTTTTTAAACAAAATTTAGCGTAATTTTTCCACTTGAAAGCTATTGATGCTCAAAACATCATGCTTGCACAGATGAGCTAATGTACTATCAGTAGCACTTGGCCAGACAACCCTGCATGTTCAAAGCTAAAAAAGAGAGCACTTCAAAATCATGACACAAAAAAGTCAGGGACTTATGAGACAACCTAATATTTTAATGGAAATTTTGAAAAAAAAAACAGAACTATCTCTCAAACTTAATGTACTCTAGGGTGATTGGCTTTGAAATACTTCGTTTCATACGTGACGGTGTAGAGAAGGCAAATGTAACGATGCCAAAACAAGATGGCTTACAGAGTACCGTAGTGTGTATTATAGGATGAGTGGTACGGCTTGACCATGGCGGACATTCGTCGATTAGAGGACCAAACGGCTCTGCATCTAGCGGCCTTCATGGCTAACAAGTACGTTCCTACCCAAGCAATTCGCATTTTCAAAATGGAATAATTAATGCAATAGAAATTAGATTCTTTTTTTTATCTCGCTGTAAGAAATGTTACAAAATTTATCATTATCTTTCTTTGCAGTCGTGACGATGGTCCAACAGAAGATTCAGATGACGCATCATCGGATGATCTATATTTTGATTGCACTGATACCTCCCCTGTTCCTTCGGCCAAACCATCTATTATACGGTAGATATATGTAGCTGTATGGTTCCGCCGATTCTGTTTCTTGCACGTGTTCATAAAGCGTGATCCAACTTGCTTTGGAGGGAGAATACATTAGGAATCTTACTTATTGAGAGCACATCGCTAATGAATATGTTTCTCAAAATTACAATATATGGGAGATTTGAAACATAATTACAATAAAAGCATTTCATTGACATTTTTTACATTGAACAACTTTATCAGCTAATGGGTGTTTCGTAGTTGGGTTGCCATAGCATTTCAATATCACTTCAATTTATTTATGTATCTTCCATCATAAAGATGTTTCAATACGCAAAAAAAAGATTTAAAAAAAATCTGCACAAGAAGGAACTAAAATGGGGAGAATGATCAATGAAAAAAAAATATTTTCAATTTGCAGTTGGTCATCCGAACTGATGCTTGACTCCGATTCGCCTCCGATGACTCCGTTCTCTAAGAGACAAGCTGCACTGCTCGTACTCGTGTTCCATGGTGATTTCAATCCCGAAGGACCGGCTGAATCGAAGACAACTGATACGAATACATTCAGGTTGGCTTATAATGTTTACGTACAACGTTTTGAGAGCGGTCTTGGCGTGACAGTGAAAAAGAGAGATTACGTTTGACGAATTATCGATTTTCGGCCATGGTAGATCATCCTACCAACTTTTGAAACTACTTTTGGGAATTCTCACCTAGCTGTACATGCGCGTATGGGTCGATTTCAGATTTTGCTCCGCAAAGATTGGTGCTTCCCTTGTGAGCATAGAGTTTCAACGTAGCTCGGGTTTGCCTTGAAATGTTTTGTTCCTTCTCTGTCACTGGAGAGTTTCTAATTTCCTGACAGTTAAATTTCCAACACATTTATCAAGGCTCTGATGTGCATATTGGGCCTTGTCTGTCTCTGTAAAGTTGAACCGGCGATTCGCATGAATAGGTCCTTCCATGTTACTGGTGGTCAGCCCCACTTAAGTCTTCGAGGAACGGGGACTATGAAGTCTAAGATAAAGAAAGTGATGTCAGGCCAATGTGATTTTCCCAGATATGCGTGGTATATTCCGACCGAACTCCGCTTTATGTGCTGTTTGATCCCATTGGGAAATAGAGGGAGAGGGAGAGGGAGAGGGAGAGGGAGAGGGAGAGGGAGAGGGAGAGGGAGAGGGAGAGGGAGAGGGAGAGGGAGGAGAGAGGTAGAGAGAGAGGGAGAGGGAGAAGGAGGAGAGAGGGAGAGGGAGGAGGGAGGGAGAGGGAGAGTGAGGAGAGAGGGAGAGGGAGAAAAGAGGGAGAAGAAAAGGGAGAGGGAGAAGAAGATGGAGGAGAGAGGTAGAGGAAGAGGGAGGAGAGAGGGAGAGGGAGAAGAAGAGGGAGAGGGAGGAAGATAAAAGAGTGTGTACTCTGCTCTTGGGGATGAATGCATGAGTGGGAGCGCAAGAGGGGAAAAAAAGAAGAAAGCGGTCTTTGAGAATAGAAGAGACATGAGCAACTTCCATTGATGATTGCCTTTTGAATGAACAAATGAGGCGGAAGCACACATGCACAGGCACAAATATCTATAATTGAGTCCATTTTGTGTACCTCTGCGTCTGCTAAAAATAATTCGTCGTATTCTGCACATTTTTTCTCTAAAACGCATAAATATTATAGCCACTTCCAAGAATTGAATACAGAATGCAAAGTAATACATAAGTATCTAGTAGAGACCGCCAAACTGCTATATGCCGTAGTCGAATGAGAAAATGAGAGGAGTGAGTTTTTCGTCTCGAGAGGAGATTGACCGCACCTATGTCATATCGTGATATGCGAATGGCTTCGAGAGGCGACTATATATCACGCCTGTCACGAGAGAATCGACCTAAAATGGCTATTTTTCGGAATGGTGAGAAAAACGTGAAATGAGTTATCATCAGTTTTCGGTACCTCTAGGCATGTCCTACCATCCCCCAAAGTGCCATTGTGTAAATATCATTCTGGGGTTCCCTACACCGGGTCGGTCATAAAAAAAAACCCAACTCAAATATCTCGGTTCAGGTGCATTTCTGTGAAAAAACCGTCGAGAGGGTGACCCCCGCTATTTTTTCGTCCTCTATCGATCTAAACAAACTAGAGGTCATGAAAGTGCTTCCGAACAGCGCTACACTCTGGGACAAATAATTCAAAACCTGTCGATTCGGCGCGGACGAGCCTGAAATATGTTATGTAACTTTTCGGGGGCTACAAAATGAGTGGTTTGCGAAAAAAATACGTTAATGCGTTCGTGTGGTTCATCCCCTTGTTAATTTCCTGATGATTTTAAGTAATTTACACCCAACCACAATCTCTCGTTTGACACACTCTCTCGCCCATTCCTTTTCATTCCATTCCATTCCATTCTACACCGCACGGTCTCGAGCGCGCGGTCACGAGAGGTCACGAGACACGAGAGAACAGTCCTGAAACAACATTGTCAGATAATGTAAAACAAAATCCGATAACGTTCGCTGTCGATAGACGATGGCTGAGCTGTGAGATACTTCATAGCAATTGTGTAAAGAAGAGGGGTACTGGGCTCCTTTCCATTCCAATACTCAAATGGATTTATAGCTCCATGCTTTTTACAGTCAATTCTGTAAATTCTGTAGTACTCCCACTCATATCTCATAGTACTCATATCTCCTCATCTTTGTAATGTATACAATAGCTAAGCTCTACTGACCGTCCATCAAATTCAAAAAAAAAACCAAAACTCTTCAAAACCAAGTGAATTTCATTTTTTTCTATCAATTCCATGAAGCTGTTACTTTTATTTGATACTCTGTAGATTCGCGGATATCAAAAGACATCGAAAAAAAGTTGCAAAAACGAAAAGAAATATAAATATTGGAGTCAATATCTATTGAAACATAAATGATTATTATTGAAATACTGCACTAGCAAAAATGTTCTCTTGGGAGAGATGAGAATAAGAGAGCAGCCGATTGAACTTACATACGTCAAGAAATGAAAATGAAAAGCATAACAAAGGAGAGGAGATTGGCCAATCTCCTCCCTCATTTAAATATGACTTTCAATATGAGTTTGGCGGTCTCTAGTATCTACACATAATGAATGAAATAAATTTGAAATTAAAAAAGGGTAAAATCGATAATTTCAGATCAACGATCGAGCAATTGATACTGAAGCATTATCCACAATTAGTGGAGAGAGTTCATGTGCAACTGGTCTCGTGTGGATCTCAATTGGCTCCGATTGTCTCGAAATTAACAGGTGTTTTAAGAATGTTTAAAATTATTTTAAAAATATTTTCCCGAGCTAATTTGAAACTGATAAGAGAGCATGTCTGAGGGAATTGACATTCTGACCTGGGGGTGCGGAAAAAGCAAAAAATAAATATTTTTGTTTAATGTAGAATATAATAGTACACTACCAGGCGACCTCAGCCACACATATGAGAAAGTTTCATTTTGCGTTTGAAGGTTACTGTAAGCGAAAATGTTCGGTAGGTCAAAATAATTATTTCGGCCCCCAAGCATCCGATCGACTCGGGAGTGGTACCAATCGATTCCTTGTGCGAATACAAGCAACTTTTACTTGGATCACTTTTTAAACAGGACTTCGAAGAATCGAGTTATCATGAAAATAAACTTTTGAACGTTAATTGCTATACGACGGTTCTCTAGAAGGAAAAAAATTAAATTTGCTTAAATCGTTCTACATTTAATAACTAACCTTATATTAAAATATGAAGTCAAAAAAATGAGGTGAAATTTGGTCGCGCTAGCAAAATATGTCTGCAACTCAGTGAAAAAGTCACTTCACGATAATCATTTAGAGAGTACATACCATACTGTATGCGTCGCCGTTTATACACGAATTTTTTATGCACATGGCATACTGTAGGCGCGCTTTTTACGGCTCTCGGCTCTAAATCCGCCCCCTTTGTTATTTTAATCTTGCTCAACTCTTTTGTTCTTGAAATGCTTTTATCGATTATGTGTTGTAATTTCGTTCCTCCCGTGTTGTCCTGATAATGTTTACTATTTCTGAGCACAATTACTTATTAGATTAGGGTGATATCATGCGTCATCTTATGCATCGTCTTTCGATGATTATGTTTTCATGTTCTGGCAAATCCTCCGGATAATAAACAATGCTCAGGAATGGTAAACACTAGAGGCAATTATAAGGACAACACGGGAGGAACGAAATTACAGCACATAATCGATAAAAACATTTCAAAAACAATATAATTTTTAGCAAGATTAAAATAACAAAGGGGGGCGGATTTAGAGCTGAGAGCCGTAAAAAAGCGCGCCTACAGTATGCCACGTGCATAAAAAATTCGTGTATAAACGGCAACGCATACAGTATGATATGAACTCTCTAAAAGATTATCGTGAAGTGACTTTTTCACTGAGTTGCACACATATTTTGCTACCGTGACCAAATTTCACCTCATTTTTTTGACTTCATATTTTAATATAAGGTTAGTTATTAAATGTAGAACGATTTAAGCAAATTTAATTTTTTCCTTCTAGAGAACCGTCGTATAGTAATTAACGTTCAAAAGTTTATTTTCATGATAACTCGATTCTTCGAAGTCCTGTTTAAAAAGTGATCCAAGTAAAAGTTGCTTGTATTCGCACAAGGAATCGATTGGTACCAGTCCCGAGTCGATCGGATGCTTGGGGGCCGAAATAATTTTTTTGACCTTCCGAACATTTTCGCTTACAGTAACCTTCAAACGCAAAATCAAACTTTCTCATATGTGTGGCTGAGGTCGCCTGGTAGTGTACTATTATATTCTACATTAAACAAAACTATTTATTTTTTGCTATTTCCTCTCATATGTGAGTCCTCTCAGACACTCTCTCATAAGTTCTCAAAATGCTTCGACCATAACTTTTTTTCTGTTCATATTCAAATTCAAGTTCTTTAAAAAGCAATTAGACGCTTTTGAAACTCTACGCTCTGGCAATGCTTTCTCATAGCTCTCTACAGCGATAGATCATTGCTAGAGCGGAGAATATCAAATTTTCCTTTGTTCTTTGATTGTAATGAAACTTGATAAGGTGGTATTTTAGAATGATTTAATTATATTTTATTCATTTATTTATGTTAAGTAATATTTTCAGTTCTGAACAGTACCTTCGGCAGCAATCATCCCTCTCTTGGAGTGCTCTTAGCGGCCAATAAACTTATGCTTAATGAGGTCTAATTGTTTTTTTCACATTATATAATCATTATATTATCATTATTTATGTAATTAGCATAAGACAATCATGCACATCACAGCCTACTCTTGTCAAATGTATTTAAACAGGATACTGTATTTAATCGTACTTCAAAAAGGGTTGAAGCAGCTAGGACATTTTTGAACGAAAAACAATTGTAAAATATTATTAAAAATATTATTTTTAATTTACAAAAAGACAATTTAAGGCAGTGGAAATGGCGATAAGACGAGCAAACGAAGTGTACGATGAATTCGTACAGTCCCAGCCACATTTCAGTGGAGAAGTATTCGTTGTGGGAGATTGTCTAGGAGGAATTATATTATATGAGGTACGGAAAATTCTGGGATTAAAAAAAATATCCCAAAGAGAATGCTTAGGTTATGCCATTGCTTGTAGGTCTCTTTGACAGTATTATATATTTGTAGGAATTAATAAATAAAAGAATAATTAAGGTTCTCTCATATCGTTCGAGTGCCATTCCTCATCTCTGCCTCACTCGTCATCCTTCTTCTGTTTCTTCTTCATCTCCAAGTGCACAGACTTCATGCAGGCAGTCCATTCCTGAAGGTGATAAAAATCTTTTGCATCAGTGGATAAGAAGAGTACAAAAAATGGATACGGGAGTAGACATAAATTACTATGTCATAACTGTGGCGACATAGGATAATAGTTGGTTTGCAGAACAGTTTTTTTCTGAATCGGAATTGGTGAGAGCAGCAATAATTTCAAATTTATTTATTTATTTTTAATTACAAATAATTAATGTCCAGGTATCGAGGATGTATTATCTCCTCAACCTCAACAAGTATTCCAACCTTATTCAGCTGTCCCAACGACTACGCACTTCTTCGATTCAGTACCAGGTACGGTATCGATTTTAAGCGACATCGATTTTAGTCTCTGATTTTAATCCTTCAATTGTGTACATTTCTAGGCACTCCGAACTCTCTCAACGGTCATTCTCCACAACACAGTATGCATTTTTTTCATTTTATTTGTTGTATAAGAGGCCGTTTGTGTAAGAGTCGGGCAAATCTGCGAGAGGGTTGGCACAGGCCAAAAATTTTGATACCCTCAAAACTTGTGTATAGGGGTTATCGACCATGCTGATGAAGATAGGCATAGTCATTTTGGCTCCAGTGGTCCCGCAACGCCTGGGCGGGATTACGGTAAGATCACGTTTTCAGGCCATTCTCGGTCCATGGTAGTGCTAGAGGTATGAAAATTGGGCTCATAGGACAGAATTCGATGGCGATGATGGCTGTCTACTTCATTTGTTTTGAAAATTTTCCAAAAGGTCGTAACTGGAAATTTTGATGGAGACGTTTGCGCCCCAGACGAGTATGACAGTTCGAACCGGCGTGACGAGAGGATCACAACGATATATTATGAGCCCATATTACCATTGCCATCTCAATATTGCCTCGATATAGTGATCTGCAAAATCATCTCTCGTTGTCTGCGTCTCTCTATTCCGCGCGCTCTCTCGGCACTCTCTCATTTCGCCGCGCTCTCTCGAGTGCGAGAGAGCGCGCGGAATTGAGAGAGCCCTCTTGTTTACCTCTTTCGCATATCACTATATCGAGGCAATATTGAGATGGCAATGGTAATATGGGCTCATAATACATCGTTGTGATCCTCTCGTCACGCCGGTTCGAACTGTCATACTCGTCTGGGGCGCAAACGTCTATATCAAAATTTCCAGTTACGACCTTTTGGAAAATTTTCAAAACAAATGAACTAGACAGCCATCATCGCCATCGAATTCTGTCCTAGGAGCCCAATTTTCATACCTCTAGCACTACCATGGACCGAGAATGACCTGAAAACGTGATCATACCGTAATCCCGCCCAGGCGTTGCGGGACCACTGGAGCCAAAATGACTATGCCTATCTTCTTCAGCATGGTCGATAACCCCTATACACAAGTTTTGAGGGTATCAAAATTTTTGGCCTGTGCCAACCCTTGTTCGACTCTTACACAAACGGCCTCATAATCTTCCTTTTGTATCAAAGCTGTGACATAAATGTTGCCATAATTTCGTAACAATTAAAAAAAATTGTTCTAAATAGGTGTATATTTCAGAAGATCCATCACATCAGCGGAACTCCTCGGCACCTCCCTCAGCTTCCTATGACAAGAGGAAGCGCCATTCAATCTCTACTATGAGTCAGACCGGAGCAGACAATTCACCCCTCAATTTTCAGGTAATAATAAAGACATTTCAAACGAAACGAGTGATTATAAAAGGAACATGAGTGGAGAGTTTCAAATTAGCTAGGGGCGTCTTTTAAAATATAAAAATAATCGATTATTCTCTGATCAAAGGTTGCTGAAATAGCAGGAAAGACAGAAAAAAAAAACTTTCCATGTTTTATACACACTCTCAATCCTCCTTTTCTCTCATTTGTGTGACTTATGATGGATACGGTAATTTCAGCCAACAGTAGCTTTTCTACTCGGATGCCCGTTGGGAATTGTACTCATGCACCGAAAATTGGTTGGAGAAGGTACATTTTTTTGAAATTTTGAAATTTTTCCTTCAAAATATATGTTTCGTTCAGAGATCGAGCCAGTTGAAAATTGTCAAGTCTTCAATTTGTACTATCCCCTTGATCTTTGTGGAGCTAGACTCGAACCTGTCCTAAGCCCTCAGGTAACATTTCTAGAATTTCAATGAATATTTTTTTCTTTTTTTTCCTATTACAAACGCAGCTGATATAACACCCGGCTGAAAAAGTTGTTTAAAATGTTTAAATGTTTAAAAATCGATAGAATTGAGCAGGTGGTATTCAAGACTATGAAACTAAATAAATGTAAATTAAATTTAAAAAAATTGTTTTCATTCTATATTTTCGGGGAGATTCTAATCCTAATAAATATTACGATAATTAATAATAAAATATTTTTATTTATCAGTTGTGTATTCTTCCGCCAGTCTCGGTCGCACGATATTTGCGTACGCCCTTAGGCGATGGAAAGAACATTAGCTATGATGCTAATCTGGACACATCGAAGTTATGGGGATCGAAGAGAATTGATCAGTTATTGTATTGTCCATCAAGTAAGAATTATTAATATTACATTATTAGAATTATCATTATTATTTGAATTATTATTATCAAATATTATTCCAAACAATGGTCTAAACGACTGAATAGTCGGTAGAGAGATGTCTCATAGATATATAATTATTTTTAAAACATTTAAAAAATTATTAATTTTACTCACCCATTCAGCGATGATTTCTCTTCCTTCGTCTGCACTTCCTAATATCCTTCATGCTTCGTATTGGGAGAGCAGTGATGTAGCAGCGTTTTTATTGCGACAATTTGTTAGAGGTCGGTTTTTACATTACATTAATTTAATTATCTGATCCCGTTTAACGTGAGAAGAAGAACCGTACACCATACATTTTATTTTTATACAGGGAAGTAAATGACTTGATTTTAAATTATTTCCAGGTGAGGATGGTGCGATATGCTCTTCAGCCAATGCACTATCACCCTCATCTCCTCATGCTCCTCCACTATCTTTACCATTGCCTCAAATGCATTGGAGGAAACGACGAACACGATTCAAGGTACTTATTTTCTAAGATATCTTTTAAAAAATAGAAAAAAATTAATTAAAAAAAAATAATTTAAAAAAATTTAGATCACCAATCTGTCGGCGAACCATCGGGCGAATGACACTCTTGTTGTACAGGGAGGAGAACAGGTCAGTTATCAATCATTTCATTCATTTTGATTTTATTAGTTTTAAAACTATTGGGAGCGGTCGTAGAAAACTTGCCGAAATGCCGGGAAATTACGGTTTGACGCACCACGGTATATTTTAACGGTTTGCGGTCTCTCAATATTTTAATATCATCTAGTCATATATCAATTCCAGATCATGCTCGCCCGATTTTGTTACGGTCCAATGGATCTCGTGGCGCTAACGCAAGAATCTGTGAATATTTACATCTGTCCTGCTCGGTATGCACAAAAAAAGACAAGAAAACTCCATTTTTTGTTTATTTTCAGATTAATTTCGCTTCTTTTGAACACAACATTATTGATTTATTGGTTGATTTATTGGTTTATTGATTAAAGGGGCGAATGGTATCTCCACTCTACGGCCGATACCGATTCACACGGTCGGATATCGTTGAATCTCGGTCGATCTCTTCCCTGCGGCATTCACTCAATAAAGATGATTGTGCAAGGTTCGACCCGACCATAGTTACAGTAACTCAGATTTTCCGTTCAGGAGACCATTCATATTTGAACGCTTTCATTGGAGTCGTGCCTAGCGATACTGCCATAGTTGTCTTCTCGATTGATGGGTGATATATTTATTATTTTTAGTTTTTTTAGGTTGATAAGATAGTGATTTTCTTGCTTCAGATAATAACTATTCCATTTACAGTTCGTTGACTGCATCAGTATCAGTAACCGGACGAGATCCAAGGGTCAAACCGGGCGCCGTAGACGTTGTACGGTTCTGGAATGATCAGGTAAATGCATCAGAGATTTATGATAGTTTTTTGATAAAGCACCTATTGCAAGATAATTGCCGTTAACGCTCGCTATAGGACTGGTTAATAAACATAATAATAAAAATATTTATTATTTATTCAATTATCGGGATGGGAATCGGGATGGGATAAATCTGTTAGAAATCGCAACCGAATAAAGTAAGCTTATTATGAGGAAAAAATATCTTGAAATGTAAAAAATAATAATAAAAACATATTTAAAGGGCTTCCTTCTCCTCTATGTGACAGCTCGACCAGATATGCAGCAGAGAGCGGTAGCAGCATGGCTGGCCCAGCACAACTTCCCCCATGCAATGCTCTACTTTGCTCCCTCCTTCTCCACCGATCCACTCAAACAGAAGGTTTCACATATTTTCAATATATATATATATTTTTTAAATATATCAGATTTTTCAAATATGAAAAAGACCTATTAAAAAGAGATTTGTACACTAAATAATTGAGGTTCAAGGTGACCACGAAATTGCTGATTAGTCTGGGCGTGCGATCCCTAGAAAAATTTACAAAACTTTTCTGAAAACTTGATTTCAGACGAGTTATCTTCGCCAACTGCAATTGGACGGGATAAGAGTGCAGGCTGCCTATGGTAGTAATAAGGTACATTGCAATACTTTCATCAATACTTTCCTATATATAAATAATAATAAATACAAAAACGTAATTTTACATAATTATATTGTAGGACGTGGCAGTGTACGCTTCATCCGGTGTTCAACCTGAACGAATTGTATCAGTTGGAGGAAAGAGAAAGTGAGTTTTACTTGTTTGTAAAATTTGTTTTTCGTTTTACAAGCAAGTTCGAGTCAACTTTTTATTCAAACAGAATATTCAATCGAATAATTCCTTGATTTATCCCAGTTCAAAATTGTCCAATTTTTTTTGAAACACCTTTATGATGTATTATAAATAAGCAAATACATAATGACTAATAATCAATGATCAATCATATTCCATCGATTATTCAATTAATAATCAATAATCAATCGATAATTAACACTTTCTCACTTTCAGACACACAAATTGTCTGGTGGTTGAATCATATTCGAGTCATCTTTCCTCATTACACGATGGAAGTTGTTCCCTTCTCAATATTGAGAGAAAAGGCGAAAATAACAATGAAAATTCGCTCGGACACTCCCTCAGTCTACGGCATAGGTACGCTACTGATTTAATGATTAAACATATTTCACCCTAAACTCCTGATGTTAGGGAGACCCGAGATAATTTGAAACTCTCCGCACTGGCCACACTTCCTCGCTTTCTTTGTCTACGAGAGAGCGCGAATTTTAACTCGGGATTTAATAATCATATTTTATATTACAATACAATCATTAAAAAAATTTTTTAAAGTTCTAATTTCAGACCCGCACAGCGATCTTCATCGTTCACGCCGCGCAATGGAAAACTAGACCAACCAGAGAAAAACGGTCATAAATAATATTTTCGCTGAACTCTCTAGTGGAGGACTTATATTAGTTTGATTATATTGTATGTACATACTCTTTTTGTTCTTGTTCATTCCTTTTTCACTTTAATTTCTGCAATAGCGAGCTTATAACTTTTTTGTACAACTGTGACTTTGAGATAGTTGTGGACGTATTCATGAGGCCGACAAACAGTCTGTCTGAATAATGTGACGGTAGAAGTGACGGAACTCACAGGCAACTCAGACCTTAAGCTAAAACAGGAATTGTTTATCTACTACGTTGAGAATATTACCTTAACCTTAAGCATACATTAAGGCCTTAAAGCCTTAAAGTATACTTAAGGCCGAAATAATTCCTTGTTAGTGAACTTTCTGCGATTGCCGAAAGAGCAACTTTGTGCTAATGTTGTTAAGACAGGCGATTTGCAGACTTCATGAATACTGTTCCACTATATTTACTTTAACGACCAAACTCCCCGAATGATTATGGAAATAGACTAATAATCTTCCCTTTCCGAAGCAATGACGAGTACGATCGAACTGATCATCATAGATGTTTGTTACAGTTGAATTCATTCCATTCATTACTATTCATTCCGATCATCGATAAATACATTCTATTAAGACCCAAATCGATAATCACAAATTGTGGACAATCACTGTACAGAGAAAAGAATGCCCTAGCAGTAATAATTTTATGCGTTTTACAAGAAAACACAGTACATATTGACCGTATAAAATACACTTGTTTATTTGGTACGAGAGTAGCCAATCACTCCCACAAGAGACTTTCTCGTTTTGCATGGTTCAGAAACTATGCCGATCTCTTTTATATATAATATAGCGCGCGGCGAAGGTCACCCGGGTTAGAGAGAGGCAGCGGAGAGACAATCGAGAGGCGGGGCGAGATGTAGAAGGCTACATCTCGCTCGCCTCTTGATTGTGACTTCCGTTCGTTAGCACCATTTGTCATTTTCTTATGCAAGTACATTTTATGCGCACAATAATAGCTAAATAAATTATATAGATTGTTGATAAACACATAACAACACTTTAAAAACGTAAAGATTACGTGAAGAAGATTTGAAGGAGCGTCTCATTTCGGAATTCTTTCCTCATAGGGGTAGATTTCCCATATCTATAAGGGATGAATTCGCTAATGTGACTTTGCTAGACAATAATTCCCTTGTAGATAAGGAATGTCTTCTGTGGGTGTATCTGAAGCTCTATAACTGAAGGATATTTCGATCCAGTTGATATCGAGAAATAATTAGCACAACACCATGAAAAGTAGCGTTTGAACAAATTACAGAGTTTTGTAATATAAATGTTTTGATTGGGATCATCTAGGAGTCCATTCAACAAACTGCTTCCTATTGTGTCTTTTCATATTCTTCAGTATTCTGGTGTAGGCCCAGTAAGAACAGTCAAAAGTCCTTAAAAAAGTAAGATATCAAAGAGCTCTGAATTTGTAAATTTGCACTATGTCAATCAAATCACTCACAATCAATATATTAATATATGCACAAGTTAACGCATGTTAAAGTAATGTAACCTTTTTTCCACATTTTGTTCACTTAATTTCATTTCGATAACGATCTGCACGGGGTAAATTTGGTAGTCTCACAGATAATTTACTTAAATTTATATTTTCTTACTTTTCATTTTCTTATTATAAGAAATATCACCGAAAAATTCTCTTGAATCTGTAAGCATTCAATTTCTGATGTCCTGTTCTAACAATAAGCGGTTAATTTCTTACAATTAGAACAGAATATCCCGTAAGAGAAATTTCTCTGTGACAATGAGTCAGGAGTAAGGAGTGGTAGAGGGAGAGGAGAGAAAGAGAGGAAGAGGAGAGAACGAGAGGGAGAGGGAGAGGAGAGAACGAGAGGGAGAGGGAGAGGGAGAGGAGAGAACGAGAGGGAGAGGGAGAGGGAGAGGAGAGAACGAGAGGGAGTTCATCTGATTCTCATTGTCAGAGACTGAGATGAGGAGCCTGTGTGACCTAGCAGGTCATCTCTGTAACCTGTGGACAAAGCTCTCTCTTGCACGAGTAGAGTGACATTAGGACAATGTCCTAAACACTGCATTCATTTAGATTTATTATCGTTTTCTTCCCATCGAACACAACTCATTTAAATTTTTCCTTTTTATTCTTTCTCTTATGTGGTATTACATTTTCAAAACGTGCGCACGTCGTAATTTCCGCCGTAACGTTTTCGTAACGTCTCCGTCGTTACGGCGGAGGTTACGGCGTGCGCACGTTTTGAAAATGTAACACCGCATTATTTTAAACAGAACTTCTTTTCTACTTTACCAATGTCTTTCCTATTTCACAATCGAAAGTCCTTCAAAAAAAGTAAGATATCAATGTCAGTCGCAGTCCTGCTCACTAACGTGGTTTTAAAATGTTCGAAAAGTAGATCGAAAAGGGAAAGTAGTGTTCATTTTTTGACTGAAAAAGTAGTTGGTAAAGTAGCATAGCTTGTAATTGACAATCTTTTACAATAAAAACCCTGAGTTTTGGATTACTACTTTTCCAACTACTTTTACAATCACAAAATTGAACTACTTTTCATATTTCCCTGTACTCTTCCAAGATTTTAACACCATATCAGCGTCGTTCACCAGGTCTTGACAATGATCCATTTCGATCATTAGTAAATAATCTTTCGCTCGAGTCTCGCAAAATTGCGCTCGGAAGGAACTAATATTTTTTAAAACTATTAATTTCAGATGTCTGTCCACAAGAGCCTCGAGGAGATAGCAATAGATCGGTTGGCTGATCTTATTATAGCCAAACAAATGCCTACATTTGACTCACCGCTACCGATTTACATTTCAAATGGTGTAATTCGAAGTTTGAATTGGAAATGTCGTCTAAACCCTTCCCTATCATTACTTGATACAAAGAGATTTACTATTAACGAGGTACATTGGAAAACGTTTTAATAGAGTTTGACATGAAACTCTTAAAATATTCCAAAAAAGTAGCCAATTCAGGTCGTAAACTCCACAAATTCATTTCATTTATATCATTTATAATCTTCAAAATGGTATATGTGCAATACAGTAAAATAATTGTCTCCCCCCTCCGAGAAAACAAGTTCTATCACGCGTGTCGCGTAAGGTTCGAATAGACGGTGGCACATTGAAAAAATCGAAAATGAGCAGAAGTCATTTTTTGGTAGTCCATATGGTCCATAACAAGGTACCGTCGAGCTTTTTTGCATATCTTCATTTTCAACGTCGAGAGACGTCGTCAAAATTTTTGGACGTCGAAATCGGCCGACTTTAGAGCTCTATAGCTCTTCGGGGTCTGGTTTTGGTATCGAGTCGTCAACAGAAGAATTCCTCGGAATGCCAAGGAGAATACGCCTGCATCATTGCCATGTCGATATTTTAATTAGTATTTTTGTAAATAGTTTTTATTGATTAGTTTTCTTAAAAATATAGAAGCCGATATTTTGCAATAGCTTAATCGATAGATCTCGACCAGAGCTTTTCAATGGTATGCTGAACTTATACTTTATTTAAGTGCGCTCGAAAGTTATGGCCATTTCAAGGTTTTAATTGAGTGCGATCGCAAGAGAGGAGAGCGGCGCAGCCAGTTATCTACCCTCTCTTATACCTCGTGTGACCAATTCGCTCTTTTGAATTAGTTTCACTGTTGTTCTAGTACATATTTTAGTTATTTTGATAACTTTGGAATATTAATTTCTATAATTCAAATCACGAATCATAAGCAATCGATGAATATTAATCGCCATTAAGACAAATTACAATATGACAACAACGAGACTTCAAATTCACAGGAATATTTCATCACATTCTTCCTCGACTACCATCCTAAAGAAGTTATCTTCCTATTGTCCTAGAATCTCCATGTCCTTAACCTCCTCATCCTTTCCCTCTTCCTTGATGACGTCATCGTCTAATCTCCGATTCATACACAATTCTTCTATTCCTCATCGTGTTAAAGTTTACACTTACTGATAAGTTCAAGGGTGTTCTCTTTTCCGATTTTCATAATCACAGCAAGATATTTCGACAAAAATAAAATCAGCAAAAGAAATCTGCTGCAAGGAGGATCGAACCCCTGACAGTCAAAAGTAAATGCTGACACCTCATCCACTACACTACCCAGTCACTTGTTGTGAAGGATGATAGGTCAGCTCACCAACCAATCTGGATGGTTTGTGTATGAAACTACACGAATTTCCCAATCAAAAAAAAACTTGAAATGATCATATCTTTCGAGCGCACTTAAATAAAGTATAGGTTCAGCATACCATTGAAAAGCTCTGGTCGAGATCTATCGAATAAGCTATTGTAAAATTTCGGCTTCTATATTTTTAAGAGAACTAATCAATAAAAACTATTTACAAAAATACTAATTAAAATATCGACATGGCAATGATGCAGGTGCATTCTCCTTGACATTCCGAGGAATTCTTCTGTTGATGACTCGATACCAAAACTAAATCCTGAAGAGCTACAGAGCTCCAAAGTCGGCAATTTTTGGCGTCCAAAAAGTTTGACGACGTCTGTCGACGTTGAAAATGAAGATATGAAAAAAAGCTCGACGGTACCTATAATATGTGGGGGTCAAAAAATGTGCCAACCACCCCCAGATTTTACTCGATTCTTCAGTGACACGCGTGCTATATAACAAAGAAAATGTCACGAAAGTATAATACTAAAAATAAGGACCGCTAAATGAAAAAATAATGGTCGACGTAGAGTCGACTGAACGACTTGCACGATCTAATGCACGAATGCGGAACATCATCGTGCAACTTCATGCCCATCTATCATCTTCCATCTCTCGTATCCTGAACGACCATTTACACATTGTTTTTTTTATATTGTATGGGAATTAACTTGACGGACAATGGGGAATTTAGAGAGCCAAGTATACAAAAAACGGATAGGCACTCTCTACTTGCTTAAAAGTTGTACTAACCAATACGCAAAACAAGCATGAAACATATCATCGAATCTTTCGGTTCATATGCTGAATCTCTATCATTCTACCGAACGGTATTATTACGAAAAAAACTCCAGGGATCTTTGGTCTGGCTTAAGCTGAAATGTCATGTTTATCCAGTTAGTAACGCAAATTTCAGGCCAAGATTAGACTCACCGAATCGGACTACGATTCAATATCAACCATTCTCCAACATCGACTCAAGAAATTGACTTTATACGGAAAGTTGAAAGATTTCGATTGTAAGTTGGCTATTTCTAGACAAATTTAAATAAAATTCTTTAAAATCATTTATTTTAAATTTAATTTAATTCTATTTTTAAATTTGAAATGGTTAATTTTAAGAAAAACAATAATGCTTACAAGCTCAATATCCATCTACAGCCCCTTAAGATCTTCCCTAAAAGTTCAAAGTCAATTAACAGTTTATGATTAGGCAACCATTTGATTAATTAAATCATAATTAAAAGCGACAAATATAGGTTCAGACAGGGATCCAGAGTGGCTTGATTTCTATCAAGAAATTATTGACGAAGTATTGAGCGAGAACATCGTGGGTATGTATATCTATTTTTTCCCCTAAATTCTGTTTCATGATTCTCCTGGTTCCCCTTGTTTAATAATAATCTATTTATTAATTTATATATTTATTTTGGTTCATTCAGACGCTTCATTCACTGTTCCTGAATCGCTGAGTGAATGTCATACACTGAATCAACTTGAACTAATCGGATTCGAGGATATACCAAAGAGCTTTCTTTCTAAGGCACGATATTATTTTTATTTCAAATTTTGAAATTTTTGTATCAAACTTTGTCGGCTGGTCGCAACTCGACTATCCAGTCGAAAAAGTCGTTTGAAATGAAATGCATGAAATGAAATATCAAATTGAAATTTGTTTAGATTGATTTATTTACAACATTGGACACTCTTGCTATACCAAATACAACGAATTTAACTGAAGAAATTCTTTATACTTTACTAAAGGTTTGCTGTTTACGATCATCCTTGTATCACATTTGAACGATTGTGAATGATCATTTCTCACACCTATACTTTAAATCAAGAGAGTAAAAAATAGCAAAAACAAAAGCAAGAATTTTTTTAAAACAAAAAAATTCCGAGCCTAAACGAAGCAAGTTGGCCCCTATCGTTCACTGTATCATTTCTATTGGATTCATATGAGAGAAGAATTAAGTTTAAAAAAATATGTTGATGTTCAAAAAAATTCGAAGCTTACCAATTCTCTTCAGGGACTTCCTCAACTTCTCCAGCTCGACGTCTCTTCGTGTCCCCTACTTTATAACATATCTTGTCTGAGTCAAACCAAGCAATTGATGAAGCTTCGACTTAACGAACTTCAATTGAACATGAATGTGGAAGAGTTAACAGACACTTTAGCCAGTTTAAAGGATCTCGTAGTGCTTGATATTGCATTGGCCGCAAATTATGGGTATGCTCATATTTTAAGGGCACTAGGATGGATAAAAACCGATGAATGAGAACTATTTGCATACTTTCTCTATTCACTAACGCTTGTCTCTCATACGCAAATGGTTTCTAATCCAGTAGGTTCTCATTCATCGGTTCTCATCTGATTAATGAGTGCCGTTTTCAGAATAAGTGCAGACATTCAAAATGCAAAAGAGATAAATAATTGTGCTTTCAGGATAGATTTAACATCAATCATTTGTGAGAGAATGCTCAAGGATAAAGCTTCGCCATGGCCGAAACTCGCATTCATCGACATTTCTGACAGCGAGATTGGTATTGATCATTTGAAGGTCATTATGGAAAGACACGATATGATGCAGACTGTGTGTCTGTTAGGTTAGTGACTCTGTCTTTGCTCAGACCTTCCTCTTCCTCTTCCTCTTCCTTTTCCTCTTCCTCTTCCTCTTCCTTTTCCTCTTCCTCTTCCTCTTCCTCTTCCTCTTCCTCTTCCTCTTCCTCTTCCTCTTCCTCTTCCTCTTCCTCTTCCTCTTCCTCTTCCTCTTCCTCTTCCTCTTCCTCTTCCTCTTCCTCTTCCTCTTCCTCTTCCTCTTCCTCTTCCTATTCCTCTTCCTCTTCCTCTTCCTCTTCCTCTTCCTCTTTCCCTGACTGACTCTGACCCAGACTTTTTTCGCTATGTACAAATCTGCCTTTCAGGAACGCAGTTCCATTACCTCGATCCTTCGTTATATCCTTGGATAAAGGAGAGTGTTCAGATCTGTAATGATTGGAGTGCTTCAAACAACTTGAATACACTCAATTACTACATAAAGCAACACACACATGATGATGATATTGGCGGAGGAATAGAGCGACTCATGGTAGTAATGTACAGTACAGCAGAATCCCCTAGTGAAAATGGGCGCCCCGGGTGACACAGGTCACTTTACGATAGAATTTGCCGAGCGTGCGCGAGTTGTTTAACATTTTTGCGCAGCATTTGCCAAAAATTGATAAAAATTAATATATTCAATATTTTTTCTCAGGCTACGTAATTTAGAAAATTCCAAACTTTCCTTAATAAATTCGCTCAAATCTGGAGAGAAACGGCACAGACAATTTGAACGGCTTATATTCTTTATTCACAGCATGAAAAATCGACGGACCAAATGGGCGCCCTGTGTCACCCGGGGCGCCCATTTTCACTAGGGGGTTCTGCTGTACTGTATTTCATACTGTTTAGAGAATTTCAACTACTAGAAACGTGTTGGCTTTTGACAAAATATAGCACCCCTATTATTCGTTCCGCGTTTAGTTTCGCAATATCGTAATGCATCCGTAACTGCAATGAATAACTACGTAAAGTTATATAGGATAAAGAGGAACAACACACAGAGGAAAAAGTGTAACCCACAGCACATAAGACCTGAAAAGTGTTATATTTAAGGGTGTTAAAATAGCTTAAAAGTGTTATATTGTGCTGTGGGGTACAACTCTTTTCTCTGTGTGAATTCTCAATAGATTTCGCAATCTTAAAGGTCCTTAAAGGCACACTCCGATATATGTAACTTGAAGCACTCCGCTCTATCAATGATCTCTCACTTTCGTGAGAGTCTTGCCAGAGCGGAGAGTCAAATTAGGTTTTGCATTTAAAATTAATGAAAAATTAAAAATATTGCTTATTTATCTATACATAGTACGTGCTCTTGGAGTGGTTCGGCATGCCATAAATAAGTACGGTCGCTTGAATGCGGCACTATGCGCGTTAGTTGACCACTCATGTGTACGCAATCTTAAGAACAGGAGCTACAATCGTTCCTTTCTAAGAATACGTGAATAATAATAATAATAACAATAATAATAACAATAATAATAATAATAATAATAATAATAATAATAATAATAATAATAATAATAATAATAATAATAATAATAATAATAATAATAATAATAATAATAATAATAATAATAATAATAATAATGATAATAATAATGATAATGGTAACAATATTACAGAGAGCATATAAACATATTGATCCATCGAAAGTGAATGCCTGCGTTGAGGCATGTCTGAATGTAATGAGGCAACCTCGTAATCATCTTGTCTTAGAAAATGCCATGCAGTTCATCAGATTTTTGTATCGGTAAGCTCCCACTCTAGTGTTTCAAAATTAGCACTCTATTTAAAATACCTCACTAACAAATAATATAACAAATAATATAAAACAAATAATATAAAACAAATAATATAAATAATATAAAACCGAAATCGGCGACTTTTAAAAACCGTTTAAAAAAAGTACCCGGAAAGTCGAAAATGTGCGAAAAGCGGGCGAAATTCCACTTTCCGACAGCGAATTTTCCGCGGTTTTAATCATTTTAATCGTTGAGCTTAAAAGCAAAGCCGGAAGTGTATTTTTTGGTTCGCAGTAGGTTTAATTTTCATTTTAACTGCTAAAAGTCAATGCCGGAAAGTCGGAATTTGAATTCCCGCACCTCTTTGCGAGTATACAATATTCAATGTTGACTTAGTTCGATATATTATTACAATTGAACATAAAATAGAAATTATAGATCACATAAATCGAGATATCTGCTTGGGGCGCGGCTTACTAAAGAATGGTTCGTAAAGGGTACGAATCTACGGGGAGTGACATCCATAGCTATACTCACAATCAGATGAGCAATAGGGCTCATGTTTTAGTAGGTTAGTATGGGCTATGTGGGCATCATATCCTAGTCCCTTTGTTATAATTACTCGTCGAATTATTTCGTAGTGATGATGCAACCAATTAGTACTTACTCAGCAGAGACTATTTCCTCAGCTGGAATTTTCTGAGGCTTGTTGTTAACAGTGTATGAACAACATTTACTGAGGAGTTGAATCCGCTATGTAAGCCATTCGAGCTAATTCATTTCTATGAGAAAATCGAAATATCCAATACCCATGATATAGGGTGTCATAACTCTGCATACAGTGAAGTTGCAGGCTCCAGACTTGGCAGATATAATAGTCCATGAATGATACAAAACGTGGCCGAGTATGAGCCCGATCCGTTGAATTTTCAGAAATTTGAAAAAAAAATAGTTTTCTCATTTTTCGTGGTACAGGAAGTACCTCATCTGGTTAATTTCTATTGTGTTTAACTGCCAGATGTATTCTATACATAGTAGACGACAGTTTACTATTGTTTCATGAAATATCGAGTTCTTCGAGAGAAGTTGTAGTTGGATAAAGGAGGCGAAAATAGTTTTTTTTAGGCGATCTAAAAACTGAAATGATTTATTTCTGGGACTAAAAGAGGATCGACACCCATTCTATTATAGGGATCATCTTTCCTCTTCATGATAATTGTCGTGGTAATTTCTGAGCCTAATCGGAGAAATTCTAAGAATTTCGTAAATATCGTGAAAAAAATTCTAACTGTTTTCTACCTCCTTTCCCCAATTATATCTTCTCTCGAAGAACTCCATATTTCTTGAAACAATGGTAAACTGTCGTCTACTATATATAGAAGGCATCTGACTGTTAAAAAGAATACAAGATAACCTGAGCAGGTACTTCATGTACCTCGAAAAATGAGAAAAATAACTTTTTCGAAGTTTCTCAAATTTTAACGGATCGGGCTCATACACAGCCACTCATGGACTATTATATCTGCCAAGTCTGGAGCCTGCAACTTCACTGTATGCAGAGTTATGACATTTTTACTCCATATCAGGGGTGTCGGAAATTTCGATTTTCTCATAGTAATGAATTAGCTCGAATGGCTTGCATAGCGGATTCAACTCCCCAGTAAATGTTGTTCATACACTGTTAACAACAAGCCTCAGAAAATTCCAGCTGAGGAAATAGTCTCTGCAGAGTAAATACTAATTGGTTGCATCATCAACACGAAATAATTCGACGAGTAATTATAACAACGGAGACTAGGATATGGTGCCCACATGGCCCATACTAACCTAACAAAACATGAGCCCTATTGCTGATCTGAGTCAAAAGTTATGGTAATTCAAAAAATGAGCCGCTGACTTTTACTGTAGTTGGGGACCCACGAGATTTGGGGTGCAGTATTGACAAGAAGAACGTGGGGGACATAGGAAGCAACATTATGTTCTCTATTAGATTTGAGGGGGGGGGGGCGATTGTTTTGCCAACGATCGTTTGCACAGCGGATCATAAATCGGTTGGGATTTGGCGTTTGGCAATCACAGTTCTACCATTGTTATCAGTGGGAGTGTACGGTATTGGGCTACCGTAACCGTCAGGAATCGCGAACTGATTTTTTTAGTTGACCCATGACCCGGCGGGGTTCATGGTTGAAAATGGCGAAAGTCGAAAAATTCATGGTGGCCCGAGATCAAATACCAGTTGCCATTATATCAGTAGTGAGCCAACTTTTCTCTTTCTGGATACAGTAACCCGAACTACCGTAATCTAGCTACCGTACCCTACAATATTATAGCGAAATTCACGGCAAATCCCTGTTTGATTACGGTAGTAAGGGTTACTGGTCATGGGTCGACAGAAAAAAATCAGTGCGCGAATCCTGACGATTACGGTAGCCCAATACCGTACACTCCCACTGATAACAATGGTACAACTTGGTTGCAATACACCAAATCCCAACCGATTTATGATCCGTTGTGCAAACGATCGTTGGCAAAACGATCGCTCCCCAGATTTGAGAGGCTAAATGCGTAGAACGTGTAGCTCAGTAGTTAGTAGTCAGCGCTTGTAACCGCGCCACGCTATATATTTGTCCTTCAAATTCAAAAACTCGCGCCTTTCCCTGGGGGATCAATGAAATTTATGCTCGGATTGCGACATTCCGGGCACCTAAAATTTTGGAGAAAATTGTTTTTGCATACAGGAAGATGTGATCTATAGTTCTTCCTGGCCAGTTTAGTCACGAAAAAACTCGAGGGTCCCCTTCTTTAAGTTATATGACCTTAACTTGACTTGCTTTGCAGACTCCCTTTAATGATCTATATATCGTTCAGAAACAAACAGATAAGTCAGCAGGAGAGTATCAAACCGCTCAACTTATGCTTTGAACGCTTTCTGAACATTGCTGAAGGCCAAGGAATGATATGTGCACTCATGGGGGTAATTGATATTTTATTAATTAAATTAATCATAACTCATTTTCTCATTCTTTATTCTATCATATTATAATTAACACGAAAATGGGTTGAGATTGATGGATGTCCGCCGCTAAGGTAGTGATATCGGTGAGCCTTTTGGGTACAGTAATTCGGCGAATCTTGGAAGATGAAATAGAAACGGCGAAGAATAAGGATCTATAAGGCTGAAAAAAGTGACCGACTGCTTGAATTTCCTCTTTATGTCCCATTGCTTTCCATCAACATATAAGTTGGTGCCGTCATTCCGCGTATCAACAATATTTCTTATAAGACACCGGCTCGGTAAGATTCGAGGGTTGAGCCAGTGACCCCGGACATCGACCTCACCGATTTGGCTAAAAATTTTTTGTGGATACCCCCAGAGCCCCCCCATCACAAAATGGGTATTCATTTGGGCTGGGCCCTTGAAACATAAATGTGGCGGGTTCTCGAAATTTGAAAACTCGATATTCACCAAAAAAAGTGGAGCGACCTAGGTTCAATGTTAGTGTCGATTAATGACAAGCATGCCTAGACAACAAAAACTCGCTTTAGGACGGTTCGGATCAGGGGTGTGCGAAAAAAGATTTTCGAAAAAAATTCGAAAAACGAAAAATTTTCGATTTTGTATTTCAAAAAATTCGAAAAACTTAAATGAAGTAGGAAACGAACTGAAGAATAATTTTTATTGATAGTTTTTTTTATTGTTTTCGATTTCTATTGACAAGGGGATGTTCCCAAGTTATCCTGGCCATATGAGATTGCAATAATATGACTAGAATCAGTTTTCGATGCTTATTATGAATCCATTTTCAAACGTTTCCCAATCGAGCTGAGCTTTGAGAAAATCGATGTTGAAACTCACTAGTTGGTTCGAAAATTCACATCGTATCTACCTTATCTACTGAACCACACCAGCAATTGTTTAGATAGTTGATAGAAGAGTACAACCATGAGGGGTTTTAAAAATAAAAATATTTTCGAGTTATGGTCAGGCCCATTTTTTCTCAAAATAGGGGTCTATCGATTATTTATTTTTACCCTCATTCGACGCGGAATTTTTTGCTCTATAAGATGAGGCAAAAATTGGACTGCACTTTTTTGTTTTAAAAATATTTTATTTTCGTTTTACTCAAAATTGCAGGAAAACGTGTGAAACTTTCTTGTACATGAGTTTCAGATAAAACGTTCAACATAGTAGTTGTTCTGCTCGACGAGCTCTTCAATATGAGTACAAACATGAGGGGTTTTAAAAACAAAAATATTTTCGAGTCATGGTCAGGCCCATTTTTTCTCAAAATAGGGGTCTATCGATTTCTTATTTTTACCCTCATTCGACGCGGAATTTTTTGCTCTATAAGAAAAGACAAAAATAATTGTACGATTTTGTAATTTAAAATTTTAATTAATTTTAATGGGTTTTGAGGAGGTAAAAAAATCAGTTTGCGATCGGATATCTGAACCGTCCTATAGCGAGTTTTTGTTGTCAAGACATACTAGTAATTAATTGACACTAACATTGAACCTAGGTCGCTCCACTTTTTTGTGGTGAAAATCGAGTTTTCAAATTTCGAGAACCAGCTACATTTATGTTTCAAGGACCCAGCCCAAATGAATACCCATTTTGAGATGGGGGCCATGGGGGTATTCACAAAAAAATTGAGCCAAAAAAATTTTAAAAAAGTGAGGTCGATGTCCGGCACTACCGGGAGTCTTACTGAGCCGGTGTCATAATGTCAAATACAACAGGACAAGTCAGTATAGACTGGTTTATCAAGAGACTGGGAGGGTTTATATAGTCGTCTTTGTGTTGCAATCACAAAGGAATCTTCATAGCAAATGTAACGTCATTATGCATTCTTCATGCATGTCTCTCTAGTCGCACTAGAGCGGTCGATCCTCGTCGCCAGAGCGGTCGATCCACAACTACAGTCCCGCACGATCGCCCTCCCTAAAGGCGGGCCTCCGCGACATTATTCATGTCGCCTCATGTCGCATCCTTCCAAAAAAAAAGACTTTTAAAACATATCATTAGCTGTAATCATTGCATCATCAGATAAGATTAAGATCACCGTTGAAACGAATAAAATTGGTTAACTCTGGACAGAGTTATAGCAAGATCATGGCTGATTTTGCTACCGTAATCCCTGCAAATTGGAATTTCCCACACTTTTCATTGACCCTGCGAAATCGATTTTCTCACGAACAAGTTTTTGGACGCTTTCTGCGAATTTTCTTTTGTATTTTCTCGTGTATTTTGCGAAATAATTACAATACTTCCAAATACAATACTTCCAACACGAGAAAAAACCGTTCTAAAACACATTTGCTAGAAAATAGTTTTCGCAAGGAGAGCACCCCGTCAGGCATGATCCTTCAATAACTCTGTCCGGAGTTAACCAATTTTATTCGTTTCAATGGTGATCTTAATCTTATCTGATGATGCAATGACCACAGCTAATGAAATATTTTAAAAGTATTTTAGAAGGATGCGACATGAGGCGATATGAATCACGTCGTGGCGGCCCGCCTTTAGGGAGGGCGATCGTGCGGGACTGTATATATATATATATATATATATATATATATATATATATATATATATATATATATATATATATATATATATATATATTAACTATAATATAACTTTAGAGTAACTTTAACTATTTAACTTTAGAGTTGCAAACTGCTGACAACCAATCATCTGGAACACTACTCATTTGACATCGATCGATTCTGTTCCATACTCTTGAATTATACGCTAGAGCATAAAAAATTCATCATGTAAGTCTTTTTAGATGCCGTAACCGGAACTACAGTAATCTAGCTACCGTACCCTATAACATTGTAGCGAAATTCACGGTAAATCCCGGTGCGATTACGGTAGTACGGGTTACGGTGTCTAGAAAAATAAAAGTTGGCTCACTGTTGATATACTTCAATTCTTTATCCTATCAGCACATTAGATGCAGAGGGGGCCAAGACAGGTCTGAATCTTCTTATCCACAAGATTTATCCTTTCGTCTCTGAGAGAATTCATCTCCATTCAAGAAAACGTCGGAATATGAAACTTGATTCGAATAGTCAAATAACCCACGAAAACTTGACGTCGCTCGTCCAATCGGGCTGCTTTTCATGACGGAAATACCACTCCTGACTTTCCGAAGTCTACTAGGAGGGGACTCGACTGTTGATCCTCTTCTCTTGATGGAATAGGCGAGTGTAGTTGAGAATGGAGAGATAATAGTCCAGCCGATCGAACCGCAGAGAGAAAAGGCAGAAGAATCATATTCCATCAAGGGAAAAGGACCAACAGTTGGGTCCCCCCCCCCTAGAAGTCTTTGGAAAGTCAGGAGCAGTATTTCCATCATGTCAAGCATGCCGATTGGACGAGCAACGAAAAGTTTTGAGACGAAAGGATAAATCTTGTGGATAAGAAGATCCCTCTGTTTTGGCCCCCTCTGCATTTAATGTGCTGATAAGTTGATATAATGTCAACTATTATTTGATCTCGGGCCATGAATTTTTCGACCTCGACCATTCTCAGAAATGAACCCCGGGTCGAAAGAAACAAATAGATCGTGATTTCTGAAGGTTACTGTAGCCTTATACACTCCAACTGATAACAATGGAATGACTTTTGTTTCCGTGGGCCACCTTCCTACCGAATTGTCCACCCCCCCCCCCTCGTTCGACTCCCCGGGGATGCAACTATTGTATTGTCCTGCAAAAGCAAGACTCTTCGAGACAGTAACAAAATATATTTTCTCTTCATTTCAAACACTATGATTATGATTATGTTCAGGTTGCATTACATCCTGAATGAGGTAGGATACATCCTGAGAAGAAAACCCAAAGCCTTATCGCACCTCACTGATGAAAGGCTTATGACCTTGGTAATCAATCACACACGTGAACAATATGAGGAATATGGATCGTCTGTTTCCTTCCGTCCGATCTGCGATTTGCTGAGTAATTTTCCATTTTTATTTATTTATTGGTTTAACAGCTTAAAAATAATTAATGAAGGAACAAAGCAATGCAAGCAAGTGATCGATTTCCTTCGCGTTACTCGGTAGTAATAATCACGTTAGTTCTGCCTCTGTAATAGCGGGGCAACAAGGGAGGAAAAATCCCGTTTTCTTGAGTTGGATGTAATATAAAGAGGGCGAGGCAGATGCCTGCCCCAGGTGGGCTGGATGAGAGAGGGTGTGCGTGCGAGAATTCATCTGACTAATGAATTATCGTCTCATTATTGTGAAAACGCACCAAACCGCACACCACAGTGTTGATAAAGTCGCCTCTGCATCTCTGTTGCTCCGCTATTCCCATCTCTCTCATTTTAAACTAACGTGTAATAATATTAACAATTTATACGTTACAAGGATAACTCAGATATAGTGAACAATTTATGTCGTGATGATGATCACATAAAATTCGATGCCACAACTTAGGTAACAAAAAAGAGAGTAGTGGCAGCTTAAATGGAATATTGATAAGGACGAATACGAGATTGAGATACAGTAGTGGCCAAAAAGAATGAAAAATAAGCATGTAACAAAGAAAATTAATGTAACTTTTTGTCCAATTTTTTTTCTATCGTACCACGAGTGCACTATTGATTGGTATAAAAATTACCAATTTTGGGAAATTACACACTGTACCTACTAGTGTTGTTAGATGGAATAAATTTTAGTCTCGACTATATTTGTATTTTTAGTCCAGACTAAAAATCATTCGAAAATATTTTTTTCGTTTTAGTCTCGACTAAATGGGCAAACAGAATAATATTCGCGAATAAATTTGCATTTAATCTCGACTAATATTTTCGAATATATTCGAGAATAGACATTCATTTTGCTTTATTTTTTGGTGCTAAGTGGTCCGCTTCTTCTCTTCTTTGTAATGGAATGGTTTTCCCTAATAGATGAAGGGAACAATATGTTTTAGTATGTTAATTTTATCGCATTTTGGGCACTTTTCGCCTGGACTAAATGCATATTTAGTCTCGGCTAAAAAATCCTGCAAGGTCTCCGAAAATGTATGAAGATGAGAGATATGGGAGTAGATCGATTCGGCAGATCAAAATTGTTATTTTTAGTCAAGACTACTAAGACTACAGACGACTAAAAAGCTAAATTTTATTCGAGCGAAAATATTCGCGGATTTTATTTGAAACACTAGTACCTACACCATTATTTTCGAAAATCGGTATATTGAAGTTTGAGAAAATTGGCAGTTTGGGACCTACATAAATATAAAGAAGAATCTTGGAATAAGTGATAATAATGCTTGGGGATGTCTTAAAACGCGGTCTCTGTAAGAACGTCAGAATTCCGACTGAACATGGCACAGTATTTTCAAAAGTATCAGATTTCGCTCAAACTTTCAGGACAGAGTGCCTAGGGGTGGGATACACTTCAGCCAAAAAATTGGACCCGTAGGTTGATCTTTGATCTTTGATCTTCGGAATTTTCAACGTAATATTAACCCCTCATGCTATATATCATTCGATAGAGCGTGAAAAGTTGTGTCAGGATCCAAATTTTCGAAGGTGTAGGTGCTCTGGTATTCGAGAAACAGAAGAAAATGTCGAAAAAAAAGGGTGATCTCTATTTTCAAAAAATATTTTCGCCATGTTCCAATGGCGGCCGGCCCCTAGAAATAACGTTGTATATGCAAAATTGTATGGAGAATCCGATAAAAATAGTCTCCAGTCTGTCCGACATGCCAGCCATGCACTTTTTCGCGAAAAACTAGCGTTAGCTAGCGTTCGCGTTAGCTAAGTTAGCAACCCGGGTTCGAGTCCGCCTCCCGACATCAAATTTTTGCAACTTTTTTTTCGACCACTAATTGAGCTCAATTCAACAAAATTTCATAATTAATGTGTTTTCACAGTGGTCTGACAATTGCTTGACCAATTTTTCAGCGATTTTTTTGCACTTAAGCTGCAGACAGATGCTGAGACAGAGACAGATGGCAGATAGAGATGCAGAGACAGATGACAGATGCGAGAAGATGGGTGTGGGAATGAAGCAATCGAGTCGTACTACAGTCGGATAAAGGCTGAGCGAAGATATGGAGGAGTGAAGAATCCAAAGCCGAAAGGAAGGAAGAAAAGGCCGAGGACGAAGAGATCCGATGATGGAATGGAAGTGGATGGGGTGGAAGAGGAGAAGATAGAGGAAGATGGGATGGATGAGAACGATATCGACGAGGGAGTCTTCGATGATGAGCAATTCATGGGTGACGGAGATCTCATCGTACAAGAAGTCATGGATAATCTTGGTGCGATATTCGATATGAATAGCCCTATCGAGAGCGAGGAGGTGTCTACCTTGCCCAGAGATACCGTGGTCAAGGTAAAGCCGGAAGAGGAGATATCCGGAATCACTATGTCTGAGAGGGAGAGACTTTTAGAGGAGGGAGCGCGCCATGGACTCATTCCGGAGTCCCTTCCTCCTGAGAATGGACGACTTGCCATTGGTGAACCTGACCATCTAGCAGCAGTAATGGCGGAGGCGGAGAGACACGGAATCCTGCCCGAGTATGCGCCCACTCACTCTGGACAACTTTCCATCTCCCCTTCTGAAGAGCAAAAGATCGACAACAATCATCAAGAGGCTGGAACTGTGGCAGTTCCATCTCGTGCTTACAGAATGCATGCTAATAATCAATAATCACGTTGAATGGTCCACATTATCAGCTATGGATTTCATGACATATAAAGTCTTTGATATTCCAACAGACTAGATCGTCGGAATACAATTTATCAAACAATTTCAACAATAAACAATAAGCATAGTTAGATTATGGCTACTAGAGGGGTGTCATCGGCATGGGGGGGGGGGGGGGGGGGGGGGGGGGGGGGGGGGGGGGGGGGCTGGGTCCGCTTTCGGCTCAAGTGCAAAAAAATCACTGAAAAATTGGTCAAGCAATTGTCAGACCACTGTGAAAACACATGAATTATGAAATTTTGTTGAATTGAGCTCAATTAGTGGTCGCGAAAAAAAGTTGCAAAAATTTGATGTCGGGAGGCGGACTCGAACCCGGGTTGCTAACTTAGCTAACGCGAACGCTAGCTAACGCTAGTTTTTGGCGAAAAAGTGCATGGCTGGCATGTCGGACAGACTGGAGACTATTTTTATCGGATTCTCCATACAATTTTTCATATACAACGTAATTTCTAGGGGCCGGCCGCCATTGGAACATGGCGAAAATATTTTTTGAAAATAGAGATCACCTTTTTTTCGACATTTTCTTCTGTTTCTCGAATACCAGAGCACCTACACCTTCGAAAATTTTGATCCTGACACAACTTTTCACGGTCTATCGAATGGTATATAGCATCAGGGGTTAATATTACGTTGAAAATTCCGAAGATCAAAGATCAAAGATCAACCTGCGGTCCAATTTTTTGGCTGAAGTGTATCCCACCCCTAGGCACTCTGTCCTGAAAGTTTGAGCGAAATCTGTCCATTTTGAAAATACTGTGCCACCCCCTCTGACGTTCTTACAGAGACCGCGTTTTAACTAGCCCTACACGGACGGGGAGGGGTGGGGATGTAACTAATTCAGTTGGCAGAGAGTTCCCAATATCGATTACTCTAGATACACAGGCGGATAATGTTGAAAGAATACTATGAGGGAGAGGGGTACAGCAGGGCTGTGCATTTTCCGTTTTCAGATTTTCCGATTTTCCGAATTTTCCGAGAAAAATCGGGAAATTTTTCCGTCGGAAATTTTTCCGAATTTTTAAAAATTTTCCGAACCTTTAAAATTTTCCGAATTTTAAAGAAAAATAGAAGAAAGTCGATTTTCCGATGATTATGGTGCTTGGGAAATATTCCACTCGTGATATTTAATATGCAAGTATACGGTAAGTTGCATCAATTGCTCTTCCTTGACAATTTTCCGCACAGCCCTGGTATACAGTAAGGATGGGAAAATCCATGATCACGACTTTAATAATCCTGTTCGTAATGGCCAGGAATGGTACTATAAATGTAGATATGAATATGATGATATATGATAGATGGTATTATGATTGTAGATTTATCGGCCGAATCGTCATTCCAATTTGTTCGACGAGGGGGTCTTGAACTTCTGTTTGGAATGGTACATGAGGGTCCAATCGTCGACCCTTGGGATGAACTCGTGAGTTATTTATTATTATAGTTAAGTAGTGCAGCAGAATCCTTCCCAATGCCACCTTGTTCAAGATTTTTTTACGCTGTGAATAATGCATATAAGCTCTTCAAACTGTTTGCGTTGTTTTACTCGGTGGCCGTATGCAAGAACCGTTCTCCCAGAAAATGTGACGTAATTAGCGTAGGCGGAGGATTTTTGGAAAGCGCTTCCATCTACGTTAATGACATCACATTTTCCCGGAAAACGGTTCTTGCATACGGCCACAGATTTTATCGAATTTATCACCAATAGATTGGAATTTTAAAAGCTTGGCAATAAAGTTATGTTAAGAAAAGAAATGAAGGAAAAGTCAATTTGAGGTAAAATTGCTGAGCGTATCTTTTCGATGATTTTTCTCAGCCTACGCAATTTATAAAATTGCAATCTTTCCGTATAATAAAAAGATTTCGCTCGATTCAGGTTCTGTTGACAGTTTACTACGTTGTGATAATGCCAGAGAACCGTGAAGCTCTTCTCAACATTATTAGTATCGATTTCTTCATGTAAGCCGAGCTAAGAATAATAATTCCTAATAATTCCTAGTAATAATTCCTTACAAGAATAATAAAGATAATTTCAAAAAGTCATCTCTTAAGATCAAATTTAAACTAGGGCTCCTTCATGTTCTCTTTTCTCCTTCTCATTTTTTCACCTTTTCCAACTACATAGGAAAGATAAATAGAAATATTCTTAATAATAATACGAACATAATACAATTACAAAAACATTATCCTTCTTTTTTTCTTTAGTAATAATATATTTATCTTCTCTAACCGGCGAAAAAAAGCGTAAAGATAATTCATAATATATGATTGAAACATTAAAGAAGAGATCTAACTGCAAATCACCGTTTTTATTTAGAAAGATGTGCATGAGAAATCCGACTCGTCAACAGCAATATCTAATTTTTGGCATTCTGTCCTTTTTGATTGCATCTCCGCTGTATTCCGATGCCCTGCAATCCCGACAGATTGGTGCTTGTTTGGTCAGTTATCTTTGATCTTTGATCTTTCGAGTACTTTTGACAAACAGTGAAAATTTTCAGGAAATAGTTGTGGATTGCTGGCCCGTTGAAGAACTTTGTATGACCGAATACAACATCAGAATCTTTCGGTATTTTTTTTTGATAGGTGAAAGACCTTAGTCAAGCAATAACGCACAGAGAAAAAGTGTAAAGTGAAACAACACCTGATATAATAACAGCTATAAAGTGTCAAATATGACACAAAAAGCGTTAAATGTAACACACCACAGGTTTTGTGTATTAAAGCTGAGGTAGTGGTGTTTTAATGCTTTATTGAAGAATCCGTCATTATTAGGAAAGGAAATAAAGATTAAAATATAAATTGTTTATGTATTTATGAAAAGAACTATTTATTTATTATTTTGACCTGTGTAGTTTATTGCAATTTGCAGCATATTGTCAAGCATGATTTATTATTATTAATAAAAATAATACTATGTTGAACATCGGGATGATATTGATAACTAATTTATTGCAGTACATTCATTCCATTCTTTGATCTCCTATTTAACACTAACTATCCCGGAGTGCAAATGTTCGCCCTCTACTCATTAACACTCGCGTATCTTTCCATGACCGACGAGGATGAGTACTTAAAGTTAGTTCTCATCTTCTTATTCAACTATTGTCTCTTGCTGTCATCCCCTCAAGTTTTTAGTTTTAAAGTCAAACCCCTATAATTTTAAACTCTCCGCTCTGGAAACATTCTCTTAAACGAAGTAAACGAGAGAGCATAGCCAGAGCGGTGAGTTTCAAATTAGCTTTGGATGTGCCTTTAATCTTTAATATTTTGCAGTATTTTAAATTCGGAAGGAGTCGAAGAAGTAATGGAACGCTTCTATGCACTCGAATCGAGCAGATTACTGAGGAATGAGAAAATGAAAGAATTGTATTCGCGGATTCAAAGTCTCAAAGAGAAAAAGGAATTTGTTTCATAAATTTTGTACAACAAACTCTAATACTATAACTCTAACACACCAATTACTCTTTTACTTTTTTATTGTTTGTTTCACACCTTTTTTTCACAATGTTTGTATAACTAAACTTTAATTCTATTTAATAAGTATAATGAACCCAACCACCACCCTAACCCATACCCCACACTTCTATTATCTAGCATTTCATTTTCCTTGTAATAAAATAGTATGAAATAGTATTTTTTTACTCTTCTCACCTATGCTATACTGTGCAGCGAGGCTTAAAGACAAGCCTAAGCTAAAGTTAACAGATAAACAGTCCGTCAGTAACATTCATTAACCTAGTTTGAGTTTGGTTTGAAGTTTGACAATTAAAGCAGAAGGGGATTTATCTTCTGCTTTATCTGTTTCGTACATTTTCATAGCTTCACAATACGTGGATCGATCCTCTACGTACGGCTTATTATCCGTATCGATCCACTCTATAAGGCTATTTTATAGGGGGGGGGTGACATTTCAGCAACCGCATTTCGGCAACCGACAATTCGGCAACCGACATTTCGGGGGGCGCCCGTTTCGGCAACGCCCGTTTCGGCAACGAGTTATAAATCGGTTGGGAGAAGGTCTATGGAAACAAAAGTTGTACCATTGTTATCAGTAGTGGTGTACGGTATGGTGCTACCGTAACCGTCGGGAATCGCGAACTGACTTTTTTCATTCGACCCATGACCATGATGAAAAAAAAATTCATGATGACCCGAGATCATATACTAATTGCAATTATATCAATAGTGAGCCAACTTTTATCTTTATGGATACCGTAACCCGTACTACCGTAATCTAGCTACCGTAACCTGCAATAATATGGCCAAATGCACTTCAAATCCCGGTTTTATTACGGTAGTTCGGGTTACGGTAGCCAGAAAGATAAAAGTTGGCTCACTATTGATAATATGGTAACTAGTATTTGGTCTCGGAGTATCATGAATTTTTCGACTTTGGTAATTTTCAACCATGAACCCCGGGTCATGGGTCGACTAAAAAAAATCAGTTCACGATTCCCGACGGTTACGGTATCACCATACCGTACACCACTACTGATAACAATGATACAACTTTTGTTTCCATAGACCTTCTCCCAACCGATTTATAACCCCCCGACATTTCGGCAACGGGGCATAACTCGGTTCGTAGGGGTCATAGAAACTTGGGATGGGTATCATTGTGATCACCATCAGCAACACTACCGTAAGCTACCGTAACCCAGTTCGGTGGGTCAGATCAAGTTCGGTGGGTCAGATCGGGGCATAACTCGGTTCGTAGTGCTCATAGAAACACGATATGGGTATCAATGTGATCATCATCAACAACACAACCGTAATCTAGGGGGGCGATCGATTTCACAACGATCGATTTCACAACGGATCATAAATCGGTTGGCGGGTGGCGCATAGCAACCAAAGTTGCATCGTTGTTATTAGTGGGAGTATACGGTATTGTGCTACCGTAACCGTCAGGAATCGCGAACTGACTTTTTTCAGTTGACCCATGACCGGGGTTCATGGTTGAAAATGGCCGAAGTCGAAAAATTCATGATTGCCCGCGATCAAATACTAGTTGCCATTATATCAATAGTGAGGCAACTTTTCTCTTTATGGATACCGTAACCCGAACTATCGTAATCTAGCTACCGTACCCTACAATATTATAGCGAAATTCACGGCAAATCCCTGTTTGTTTACGGTAGTACGGGTTACGGTATCCAGAAAGATAAAAGTTGGCTCGCTATTGATATACTGGCAACTTGTATTTGGTATCGGAGTATCATGAATTTTTCGACTTCGGCCATTTTCCACCATGAACCCAGGGTCATGGGTCAACTGAAAAAAGTCAGTTCGCGATTCCTGACGGTTACTGTAGCACAATACCGTATACTCCCACTAATAACAACGATGCAACTTTGGTTGCTATACGCCACCCCCCAAACGATTTATGATCCGTTGTGAAATCGATCGTTGTGAAATCGATCGCCCCCCGTAATCTACCGTAACCCAGTTCGGTGGGTCAGATCGGGGCATAACTCGGTTCGTAGTGGTCATAGAAACACGATATGGGTATCAATGTGATCATCATCAACAACACAACCGTAATCTACCGTAACCCAGTTCGGTGGGTCAGATCGGGGCATAACTCGGTTCGTAGTGGTCATAGAAACACGATATGGGTATCAATGTGATCATCATCAACAACACAACCGTAATCTACCGTAACCCAGTTCGGTGGGTCAGATTAAGTTCGGTGGATCAGATTTCACTAAAAATTGTCGGAACAGCCCTTACTTGTGTGAAATCATTATCAACTGTTGCAAACTACTGTAATCTACCGTAACCCGGTTCGGTGGTCAGATCAAGTGCGATGGGTCAGATTTCACTAAAAATTGTCCAAATGATTACTATGCGCGTGGTATGATTATGAGTTATTGTAAACTACCATTTGGGCACTTTTTAGTGAAATATGACATATCGCACTTGATCTGACCCACCGAACCGGATTACGGTGGATTACGGTAGTTTACAACAACTCATAATCACACCCCGCACATAGTGACCATTTGGACAATTTATACTGAGATCTGACCCACCGCACTTGATCTGACCCACCGAACCTGGTTACGGTAGTTTGCAATAGCTCATAATGATATCGCACACGTAGTGACCATTCCGACAGTTTGTAGTGAAATCTGACCCACCGAACCCGGTTACGGTAGATTACGGTAGTTTGCAATAGCTCATAATGATAACACACACGTAGTGGCCATTCCGGCAATTTTTACTTAAATCTGACCCACGGAACTTTATCTGACCCACCGAACCGGGTTACGGTAGATTACTGTAGTTTGCAATTTCTGATAATGATTTCGCACAAGTAGTGGCTGTTCAGTCAATTTTTGTGAAATCTGACCCACCGAACTTGATCTGACCCGCCGAAAAGGGTTACGGTAGATTACGGTAGTGTTGCTGATGCTGATCACATTGATGCTCATCTCGTGTTTCTATGACCCCTTCGAACCGAGTTATGCCCCGATCTGACCCACCGAACTTGATCTGACCCACCGAACTGGGTTACGGTAGGTTACGATAGTGTTACTGATGGTGATCACAATGATACCCATCCCAAGTTGCTAGGACCCCAATGAGCCAAGTTATGCCCCGTTGCCGAAATGTCGGTTGCTGAAATGACGTTGCTGAAATGTCGGTTACCGAAATGTCGGTTGCTGAAATGTCACCCCCCCCCCCCCATTTTAAATGCGATAAATTGCAATTTGTGCGAAAAATATTGATTTTTTTTAATCGACCCACCATATTTTGAAAATTGGCACACTATATAACAAAAATTCCTGCAAGGTCTTCGAAAATGTATGAAGATGAGAGATATGGGAGTAGATCGATTCGGCAGATCAAAACATGAACCTCTTTGCGTGCATTTAGTTGCCCCCCCCCCTCCCCTATAGAACATGGTAAAACTATAACTAACAAAGTATGATTAAGGAAAAAACAGCAAAAACATATTTACAGCATGGAGACTCGAACCTTACCCACACACGGAATAATAACCAAACATCTTATCACTTGACCACGCTGCTGCCGTATGTTAAGGCCAGGGCCCATTTGGGTTTAGAAGCAACTTTTCATAACAGAGGACTAGGAGACGTGTTTTTCAGAACTCGTCTCCAGGCCCAGAATGGTGTCAAGCTCGGGTCAAGTTCAGGGTAGTCAAGCCTATGGCTGCATATTCGAACGGCACCGGTCCCAAGTCGGTACCATATCGGGAACCATGCGCACCTGAGTTGCAAAAATGTTCCGAATGTGATGGGCGGAGTCTTGGAGAGGGCCAATGAGAGTGGAGGGGGCGGGGCCTTGACAATTCGGCAACCGACATTTCGGCAACGTGGTATAACTCGGCTCATAGAGGTCCTAGAAACACGAGAAGGGTATCAATGTGATCAGCATCAGCAATACTACCGTAATCTACCGTAACCCAGTTCGGTGGGTCAGATTTCGCTACAAATTGTCGGAACAGCCACTACTTGTGCGAAATCATTTTCAGCTATTGTAAACTACAGTTATCTACCGTAACCCGGTTCGGTGGGTCAGATCAAGTGCGGTGGGTCAGATTTCACTAAAAATTGTCGGAACAGCCACTACTTGTGCGAAATCATTTTCAGCTATTGCAAACTACAGTTATCTACCGTAACCAGGTTCGGTGGGTCAGATCAAGTGCGGTGGGTCAGATTTTACTAAAAATTGTCGGAACAGCTACTACTTGTGCGAAATCATTTTCAGCTATTGCAAACTACAGTTATCTACCGTAACCCGGTTCGGTGGGTCAGATCAAGTGCGGTGGGTCAGATTTCACTAAAAATTGTCGGAATGGCCACTATCGATTTTTTTGTAGCAAATAGCAGACTTATCAAATGGTACATATATGTATTTGAAATACAATGAATAATAGAGCATATTTAACCATGTAATACATTATCCTTTATTCAAAACTTAAGATATTAAATGGTAACAAATTTTATTTTCTATGATGGACGGGTATGTGTGATAAAAGAATATTTATTATATATTGTAATATATTATATTTATTCTAACAATGTTTAGCATTTAATATCTTAAGTTTAGTGCAAAAATACATTTTTACAATGATTTTAAATCGCGGTCGAACCGCGATTCAATAAAACTTAATGAACCCCTGGACCACAAGGGGGTGCGGATGCAGTAGAAGGTCTTCTTTGAGGGCTCCGAGCCCTCAAATAAAAGATATTACGGTGGGTTACGGTAGTTATGGTGCTTATTTTATTCCTTATGGTCTTATTACCTAACTTAATGCTTGACTTATAACTTAAGTAATGACGACTTGACTTATGAGGACTTATTAGCTAACTTGGTATGGCATGGAACCGATTAAGCCCCGCCCACCACCGCACAGTTCAATTATGCACCAAATCCGTCTGGTGTACGACGAACCGTATAATGAAATAGAAAATTGGAAGATTCTAGAAAGGGAGCGGGGCGAAGAGAGAGTGGGGATTGAGAGAGTGTGAGAGAAAGAGATAGAGTAAAAGGGGACATGGTCTGACTTTGAACGCACGCCATGAAACTCTGTTCTATATAGTGTTTGATTGGAAGGTTCTGGAAGGGGGCGGGGCGAAGAGAAAGAGAGCGTGGGGATTGAGAGAGTGCGAGAGAGCAGAGACTATTTCCTCAGCTGGAATTTTCTGAGGCTTGTTGTTAATAGTGTATGAACAACATTTACTGAGGAGTTGAATCCGCTATGCAAGCCATTCGAGCTAATTCATTCCTATGAGAAAATCGAAATTTCCGACACCCCTGATATGGAGTTAAAGATGGTGGCCCGCGAATGTTCAGATAAATCACTACAGCCCTCTTGTGCGAATGCAAAATGATATGAGAAGAGTTAGAGCAGCCTCTCATCTATCCCATAGCGCAGTGGTAAACGTTCCGACTTGTTACCCGTTTGACGCAAGTTCGAAACCTATTGCCGAATTTGCTCAATTTTCAAAAAGCGCGCCCTTCCCTGAACCGGGCCTGATGGTTCATTAATGTGTCTAGCGATCAATATACTAAATCAGCACAAAATAAATAGTGTACTGTACGTAGAATAACTTTTGCTACCTTTCTGTCTTCACAGTTTGAAATATTCGTGGGACACCACCTTTAAAATGGCATAACTCTTTATACAGTGAAGTTGCAGGCTCCAGACTTGGCAGATATAATAGTCCATGAGTGATACAAAACGTGGCTGTGTATGAGCCCGATCCGTTGAAATTTGAGAAACTTCGAAAAATTATTTTTCTCATTTTTCGAGGTACATGAAGTACCTGCTCAGGTTATCTTGTATTCTTTTTAACAGCCAGATGCCTTCTATATATAGTAGACGACAGTTTACCTTAGTTTCAAGAAATATGGAGTTCTTCGAGAGAAGATATAATTGGGGAAAGGAGGTAAAATTTTTATTAAAACAGTTAGAATTTTTTTCACGATATTGAATTTGAAAAAGAATTTTTTAAGCTTATGAACAACTCAGTCTTCGGAAAAACTATGGAAAATGTTAAAGGACGAGTTGATGTCCGTTTAATTACTGATAAATATAAAATAATTAGATTAGCTTCTAAACCCAATTATAAAAGAACTATTATGTATAACGAAAAGTTGGTAGCCGTGGAAATGGAGCAAACCAATATTGTTCTTGATAAACCCATTTATGTTGGATTTGCTATTCTGATCTGAGTAAGTATTTGATGTATGATTTTCATTACAATGTTATGTAAAAGAAATATGGTGATAATATTAAATTGTGCTATCAGGATACTGATTCTCTTGTCTATGATATAATAGCTCAGGATATTTACAATGATATTCTTGTAGATCATGTTTTCCAGAAAAAAAATCGATTTCAGTGACTATCCTGAAGATCATCCATTGTATTCGATTGAGAACAAGAAAGTTGTTGGGAAATTTAAAGATGAATTAAATGGAAAAAAATTATGACTGAATTGGTTGCTCTGAAACCCAAACAATATTCTTTTAAGACTCTTGACGGTGAAGAGGTCAAAAAGAGTAAAGGGATCAAGAAAAATGTTGTCAAAAATAAATTGAGTGTTGAGGATTACAAGAATTGTTTATTCAATAAGACTGTTGTCAGAAAGACTCAGTTTACTATTAGGAGTGTTAAACATCAGTTATACACACAATGCCAGAATAAAGTTGCACTAAATAACGATGAAATTTCAACAGAACACAAACGTTACATCATTAATGATAGTCATTCCACTATGGCTTTTGGGAATATTGGTATTTATCAAACCAAATCTTTTATCTTCAAATTAGAATTGTGCTTCTAAAGTTATTTCTCTCCAGTAATTTCAAAAAGAGAACACAGTAATAACCACAATGATGAGTTCCAATTTTTGAATTTGGAAAGTTGAAAGTTCTATTTTTCTATCTTTTCTATTTTTCAAATACTTTTGAAATTCTAGTGGTGGATCTAAGCCAAAAGAGTCAAAGTAATAACACTCCTTTTTATTTTTAGTGTAACAGACCCAATGAGTACCATTGCCATTGCTTGAATCGAGATTAACAATACCAGTTTCTCTTGATAGTATCTTATCTGGCAATCCATCGCGCATAAGAACACCTCGGAAATTCTTGATTTTAAAGTTTTCTATGAGATTCAGGAGATCTATATTATTCAACGGCTTCAGGTTTTTTTCGGAATTTCACCATTTATTAATATATTTTTATTTGTCAGAAAAATTTAAAAAATGGGGTTCTGGGCAAAATGGGCAAAATGGAAAATCTGTTGGTCCAGACTTTTTTGGTCATTTTTCAAAAATGGCATGTTTTCAGAAAGTTAAAACAAGTTTTGGCCTTGTGAATGCCTGAAAATGGTATAAAAATGCTGAAAATTGAATTTGGGCAAAATTTTGGTCCAGCGTCAACAAATTATATACTACTCGAATAGCACTAGATAAGGTTATTATTATTATTATTATTATTATTACTTTGTACTTTGTAGTTTGTATATTGGGTATGTGTAGTTTGATCACGGTGTCTTTTGTTGTTTGATTCGAAGATGGTATGCTAGTGATGTTAATGGTTGGTTAAGATCACAACAAATCTTGTAGAGAATGAGAATGTCACCACAATAAAAAAAATCCTAGATAATTAATGCAGCTGGACTACGTAGAAAAAAAATATTATGAATATTAACGCTATTATTATTATTATTATGGGGTGAGGTCGAAGGTTATGGTTTTCAAAATGCGGTAAGGTTTTTCGATTTTTGGGATACAAGCTAACGCGTGTTAAAGTAATCAAACTCTTTTTCCACATTTTATTCACTATTTTTTTCATTTCGATAACGATCTGCATGGGGTAAATTTTTGGTACTGTCACAGACAATTTACTTAAATTTATATTTTCTTACTTTTCCTTTTCTTATTATAAAAAATTAAAAGTTAAAATATAATTCTTATATATATCACCTAAAAATCCTCTTGAAACTGTAAGCATTCAATTTCTGATGTCCTGTTCGAACAATAAGCAGTTTATTTCTTACAATTAGAACAGAATATCCCGTAAGAGAATTTTCTCTGTGACAATGAGTCAGGAGTAAGGAGTGGTAGAGGGAGAGGAGAGAACGAGAGGGAGAGGGAGAGGGAGAGGAGAGAACGAGAGGGAGCATAAAAAATAATATTTAAAAATTTATTTTAAATTTTAAATTTTAAAAAAATATTCTAAACTAAAGTATTCATTGTAGGAGGAATCTCATGACTCGCGACGTTTTGGCTACATGGTTTAGGTGTGTTTCAACTCTATTTCAAAAGTTAAAGGGAGCGTAACCTCTCTCAATGGTCTCTCCATTGCGCACACTATTTCTCTGTTCTCTAACTTCGAGAGACTGTAGAGCGTTAAAGAGACCGTTGACAAAGGTGTCAGATCCTTTAAAGAGAACTTGTCGTTTTCAATAAATGACGCGCTTTTTGAAAATAGGGAAGTTCGACCATAATTTTTCGAATCTGCTACCGGTGGGTTCTTGACAATTTCTTTAAGCGAGACGAATTCTCATGAACGCGGGTCTCAATACTCTCTCGCAGACAAAGAATGCGACAGAGTTTAGCCAGAGCGGAGAGCATCAAAATAGCTTGTGATTTCGCTATAAATGGAACTTGAAGAGTGAAAAGAATTACTATGTTCCACTTTGTTTAAGGGCAACTCAACGAAACCCTCTCGTTGACGAACTTCAGAAGGATCTATTGGAAGTGGTCAACAAAACTGCTCAAGAATTGTTGAAGAAAATTTGAGACCAAATAATTGTGTGTAGGGATTATCGACCTCTATCAAATGACATATTTATTTGTTTATCGTACATCATAAAGATGTTTGAACAAGTAAAATATGATTGAAATAAAAAGAAAAAATGCATAAGGAGAAATGAATTGAGTGATATTTTAAATGATGGAGGAGAAGGTAGAAGTGTGCTTTCAAGTGCCAAGATCAAAGATCACATTAGGATCAATCAGGCCCTAGCGGGAAGAGGATTGATATAATTATATGTATATTGATGGCGTAACCTCATAGGCTGTTAAAGTTGTTCAAATGTAAATGAGTAATACGTGATTGTGCCTCACTGCCACGGTAAACCAATGTGAGCTAGTGAGCGGTGAGCCTGGCAGGGATTCTTGATGAGCATAGCAGAATTAACGGAGGGGTCAAATGGGTGAGAAGAGTCAAATAAAAAATAAATACATATAAATAATATATACAATATACACCATTGGCAAACGAATAATTAAGACAATAAAATGAAATGTACAGCTGATCGTAAGAAGAAACTGGTATGCCTGTATTGGAAGCGAGACCGAGTTGGTGAAATTGGAAAAAAACATTGTACTAACAAGGAAGAAACAACTGGAGATCGCGGATGGCTATTAATGATATTTGTTTATCAATTCATTGGTCCATTCTCCTTCTTCTCTTTGAGTACATGAGAAAGGCGAGAATACAACTCTTTCGTTTTCTCATTCTTCAGTAATCTATTCCTTTCGAGAGCTTCGAACCGTTTCATCACTTCTTCGACTCCTTCCGAATATAAAATACTGCAAAAGAAAGAATAAAGGCCACACCAAGCCCATTTGTAACTATCTACTCTGCCCTCTTTCTCGATTGCTTTGTTTACGAGAGTGTATAATAAAAATAAAAATAAAAATAATAATAAAAGCAATAAAATATTTACTTTATATAATCATCCTTGTCGGTCGTGGAAAGACAAGCGATTGTTATTGAGTAGAGAGCGAACATTTGAACTCCGGGATAGTTAGTGTTAAATAGGAGATCAAAGAATGGAATGAATGTACTGCAATAGGTTATTTATTAATATCATCCCGATATGTTCGATAAAGCACACCACTACCTCAGCTTTAATACACAGAGCACAAAACCTGTGGCGTGTTATATTTAACGCTTTTTGTGTCATATTTGACACTTTATAGCTGTTACTATATCAGGTGTTGTTTCATTTTACACTTTTTTCTCTGTGCGTTATTGCTTGAATAAAATCTTTCATCCAACAAAAAAAATACCCAAAGATTCTGCCGTAGTATTTGGTCATGCAAAGTTCTTCAACGGGCCATCCATCCACAAGTCTTTCCTGAAATTGTTCACTGTTTGTCAAATGTTCTCGAAATATCAAAGATCAAAGATAACTGACCAAAAAAAGACCAATCTGTCGGGATTGCAGGGCATCGAAATGTATCGGAGATGCAATCAAAAAGGACAGAATGCCCACGATGAGATATTGCTGTTGACGAGTCGGATTTCTCATGCACATTTTTCTAAAGTAAACTGTGATTAAGCAATTTATCTACAGTTAATCTCTTCTATAATGTTTCAATCATATATTATGGATTATCTTTTCGCTTTATTTACGCATGTTAGAGTGCATAAATATATTATTGCAAAAGAAAAAAAAGAATTATTATGTTTTTATAATTGTATTATGTTAATATATTATATTTTGTTTGTATTAATAAGAATATTTCTATTTCTCTTTATATGTGTTTAGAAGGCGACAAAAATGAGAAGGAGAAAAGGAACATGAAGGAGCCCTAGTTGTGATTTGATCTTATGTTTTTTTTTCTCTTTTTGAAAATATTTTTCTCAAGTCTTCCAGCTCGGCTTACACGAAGAAAGATTGCAATTTTATAAATTACGTAGGCATGAAAAGAAAAGCTCGGCAATTCTACCTCAAACTGACTTTTATCCTGCATTTATTTTCTTTGGCTCAATTTTGTTGCCAAGCTTTTACAAATTCCAATTTGTCTTCGATAAATTCGATAAAATCTGGAGTAAAACAACACAAACAATCTGAAGAGTTATTCACAGAGTAAAAAATCTGGGGCAGTGGCATTGGGGAAGGATTCTGCTGCACACTTGGCTATAATTATAAATAACTCACGAGTTCATCCCAAGGGTCGACGATTGGACCCTTAGGTACCATTGCGAACAGAAGTTCAAGACCCCCGCTCCGAACAAATTGAAAGGACGATTCGGCCGAAAAATCTACAACAAAATTCGTAGTACCATTCATTGCCATCACGAATGAGATTATTTAAGTCATTTTTTCCACCCTGAGATATCAAACCCTGACCCCCCAATATATCACATTTAAATTTCATGAATTTTCACTAGTCACTTCTATGTGTTTCGTTTCGTGCATACGCACGTTGATAAAATATATATATTTTGTCGTATATCCTCGAATCTATTTAATCGAACTATGACGAACTAAACTCGAGCTCATGTCACCCCATACAACAGCTGTGCACAATTTGGGCGCGATCAGTTTAGATCACGTTTTGGCCAAGAGCCAAGAGAATGTCACTTGACTCTTGACAGTCTCTCATAAATCGTTATCATTATTGTTATTATTATTACCGCGTAAAGCGAAGGAACCCAATCACTCCCATACTGCTTTTTTTCCTTCATTGATTCCGTTTATCTGATAAACCAATAAATAACTATAAACGGAAAGTTACTCAGCAAATCGCAGATCGGATAGAAGGAAACAGATGATCCATATCCAACGAAGTCTTCACGTGCGTAGATGATTGTCAATCTCATAAGTCTTTCATCAGTGAGGTACGATAAGGCTTTGGGGTTGCTTCCCAGGATGTGCCCAACACAGTACAGGACGTAATGCAAGCTGAATACAATCATGATTATAGTCTTTGAAATGAAGAGAATGTATATTTTTCTTATGTCTCAAAGAGTCTTTCTTTTGCAGGACAATCAAATAGTTGCATTAGCAAGTAGTCCAGGGGGGTCGTGGTCTGATGAATTATCGATTTTCCGGATCTGGTAGGTCAAATAAGCAACTTTTGAAATTATTTATGGGCTTCCCTCACCTACTACTTACATGGGTCGATTTCAGAATTTCTTCCGTCAACTTTGGTGTTTCCCTTGTGAGTTCATACACTAGCGGACAAAAAGATGTCACATTCATGTTTTTCGATGATAATTTTTGTTCCACATGTGATATCTTCCTGTATTCTTTTCTATTGGATTTAGCAACCAATATTATCATTCATAATGAACCATAGCTCATGGCAAATCGATATTTTTTTAAGATATGTATATGAGACGAATCGCCAGAGGTTCGACCACCCCCCGGACATAGAAATTTCGACCCCCTGAAAAATTCAGATTAAGTACTTTGAACGATGCTCTATCGAACTGCGTTGGCCGAATATGCATATCTGTTCTCATTTTCGAGTAGTGGTAGGTCAAAGTTGGCAGGTACGGTATTTTTGGCTCGAGTGTGCGTCAGAAAAATGATCATAACTAAAATGATCGTGGTAAAGGTAAAGAGCTAAAGAGGTACCGCTCTAAAAACACCGAGCGGGTTCGAACCCCGGTTCGATCCAAATCTTTTGCTGATTTTTACAGACACAGAAAACTTGTTCCAAGGTATTTTTTCGTGATAAGAATGATGAAACAAGTTGTTTTGAGTCATTCTGAGCTGGAAAACGTTCATTTTATGGCAACACATCGCGCGGAGTTGGGGCGCGCGCGTGTAATCTCGATGGCGGATATCTCGGCTCTAAGAGCAGGTAGGCCTTCACTTCCAAAAACATAAATGTTCAAAAACATTATAAGAAATATTATAAAGATTAATTAACATTACTGAGACGTTTTTTCCACGTGGAAAAGCAAAATATGGGTTTTTTTCAAATTTTTCGGAACTCGGTGATTTTGTGTTTCAAATAACTGTCGTATATGGGTATTTTGAGCTCGTGATGCTTTTTCGGATGTTTTTGAGTCATTTAAGCTCCTTTGCTGTTTCTTGATAAAGGAATAAGCCGTTCTTTCCTTTGACAGGTCCGAGGTCGCGTCACTAAAATCAACGCTTTTTTTCCAATTCGGAAATCCTCTGAAACTTGGGTCATTTTTAGACACATATGGGTGCAACAAAACGCGCATAGAAGAAAAGTACACTTTTTCCGATTAGGAAAGTTACGTCACTTTTTCATAAAACCGACCGCCCAGCACCGGAGCATGGTCGAAAAATGACGTCACCAACTGGGAAATGTTGCGCAAGATCTCCTCTTTCGATGCTTTTTTTGGAAAAGTGTCTATCATTATTTTGAACGGAGTTATGATCATTTTTCTGACGCACACTCGAGCCAAAAATACCGTACCTGCCAACTTTGACCTACCACTACTCGAAAATGAGAGCAGATATGCAAATTCGGAAAGCGCAGTTCGATAGAGCATCGTTCAAAGTACTTAATCTGAATTTTTCAGGGGGTCGAAATTTCTATGTCCGCGGAATTTTTTTCAACCGCGGCGGCCATGATACAAAATGGCTTCTGCAAACCCATATCTCAGCTCCAAGACAAGCTAGAGACTCGTTCTTGGGATCAAAATGATCCTTATCATGTCCCAAATACACTCTGAATGTATGGTCTTGATCGGACCACAATTGCCTTCAGTACACCAAAAAGTCATTTTTTCCGATGACCTCACTTTGAGGGCCTACAATTATGAGAGTGATTTTTCTAAAAATATGGTTCTTGTGCTAAAATGTGCCAAATCCATCATATAATATGTCTACGAGTTTGGGTGAACCCATCTTGCAACCCCTCGGTGCCACATCAGTCTTTACAGCACGCACTCACTGCGCGTGCGCGCGCCGCTCCCCTTACAAGGGAGAGAGAAGGGGAGGGAGGGAAAGGGCTGGAGGTGCGCCGCCGTAACGAGTGTCTTCTCGCTTGACGCTTGCCGTGAAAATGGGAAGCAAGCCGCTTTCACCAAAGTGTGAGGATGACTTCTGGGATGGATTTGGCACATTTTAGCACAAGAACCATATTTTTAGAAAAATCACTGTCATAATTGTAGGCCCTCAAAGTGAGGTCATCGGAAAAAATGACTTTTTGGTGTACTGAAGGCAATTGTGGTCCGATCAAGACCATACATTCAGAGTGTATTTGGGACATGATAAGGATCATTTTGATCCCAAGAACGAGTCTCTAGCTTGTCTTGGAGCGGAGATATGGATTTGCAGCCGCCATTTTGTATCATGGCCGCCGCGGTGAAAAAAATTGCAGCAACCTAAAAAAATTTTTCGGAGTAGCCGACGCGAAGATCTCAAACTTATAGATCACGCTATCTGAGAAAATCGACATATGTGTGGTTACGGTAGACTATTTTCCATAATTCTCTCTATGTTGAAGCGATTGAGCAAATAAAAAGTTTACATTCGCCATGGAAAATGGTGAGGATTAATTTAATGTAAATATTTTTTCGAAAATTCCCAATATCAGCGTTCGTTGACCGTTGATCGAAAAACTCTCCTTAGTAATAGTTTCTTAGAATTAGACAAGGATTCGAATGCGCCTACTCCCGAATCGATTGGTTTCGAAATAAACTTTTTAGGAAACCTCGCCAATCCTCACCACAATTGAATACAGCGAACAAAATTGATTCGTTCACAAACTTGTAATTTTTTAAAAATTATACTTTTTAAATTGAAGATGTGTAATGACATGTAGAAGCTATTAAGCAAATAAAAAATTGTAGTTCGCCATGGGAAAATAGTGAGAATTAATTTAATGTAATTTTTTTTCCAATTCCAACGTTCGTTGACCTTTGCTCGAAAAACTCTCCTCGGCAATAGTTTCTTAGAATTGGCCAAGGAGTCGATTACGCCCACTCCCGAATCGATTGGATTCGAAATAAACTTATTAGGAAACAGCGCCAAACTACACCAAACGCACCCCCTGATGCGAATTTTCAATTGGAAGATATTTCCAAGTACCAATGTACTTCACTCATGGAGCCTGTAATTATCATACATAAAACCGGAAAATTCTTTTTTCGTCAATACCAAGAAAAAAATCGGTTGTTGAATTCTCTCAGATAGTGTGTTATAGAAGAACGGTAGACTGGAAAAAAATTTTCCTCGGAGTTATGATTTTTCAAAAAAGTGCATTTCGATTGCGTCATCATTACGCAATAATGAGAATTTTTCATGACTCGTCAATATCAGGGTCGGATTCCTCGATAAATTTCCCATAAGAACTCGCGAGAGCGGCCCGATAACACGATTGGTTCACAAAATATAACAAAAACAAAAAGTTGGCACTGACTTTCCGGCGCGACTGTAGGGAGATATCACATGTGGAACAAAAAATATCATCGAAAAACATGAATGTGACATCTTTTTGTCCGCTACTGTACCTATGTATGTATATGTGTGGAGAAAAAGACATTTATAACATGCTATCTGAGAAAATCCACATAGGTGTGCTATCGACGAAAAATCGATTTTTCTGTTTTATGTATGATAATTACAGGCTCCATGAGTGAAGTTCACTGATACTTGGAAATTATTATTATTATTATTATTATTATTATTATTATTATTATTATTATTATTATTATTATTATTATTATTATTATTATTATTATTATTATTATTATTATTATTATTATTATTATTATTATTATTATTATTATTATTTACTTATTTTTTAATTTCAGCATATATATATGCAAAATTAGCAGTGGAGGGGATTGCTCTTACAAATGAAGACTCTTCCGGACGGTAATATTATAAAAAGTGACTTACATTTTGAATTTTTTATGCTCTAGCGTATATTTCAAGAGAATGGAACAGAATCGATCGATATCAAATGAGTAACGTTCCCGATGATTGGTTTTAAGCAGTTTGCAACTCTAAATTTACTTTATAGAACATCGTTCAACGTACTTAATCTGTGACCCATGCAATCTATCAAAAGTTCGCGAAGAAATGTCGGAACAAAGTTGCGAACTTTTTCTCTAATTCTCTCAAAATCCCATGCTATTTTCACAAAGAAAAAAGTTCGTCAAAAAGATGCGAACAAAGATGCGAACAAAGTTCGCAACTTTCTGCCGAAGTGTTAGAGAAATGGAGAAATAGCGTGCAATTTGAAGAGGTGCAGAAAAAGTAAACGGGCGTTTACTTAAAGTTGCGACGAAAGTGTAATTTACAAAAGTGATAGTGTGATGGTTAAATTGTGGTTACTCAACTCTCCATGAAAGCGTGTTCAACAATTTATAAATATTTTTTGAGAAAACACTTATTGTTTACACGAAAACTGCACAGGAAATCGTGTGCATTCTCAGTCACACTCGTCCGAAATCTTTGAGAGCGCGGAGCAGCTGAAAAACATGTTCGAAGTTCGAAGTAAACACACGCGTTGCGACCGCGAGCGCGTGACCTGACTGACTGTTCTTTCCCTCACTTTCCGCTTTCCGATACACTTGCATGCTTTTTTGTACTGTGATTCACATTTAAATGTTCCAACGTTCATCTATATGGCCTCTTTGTCGCTTGATATTGATTGATTGTTTTGTAATTCCGTGTCATTTGCAGTGAGCAGCTGCCGCCGCCACTGTCGGCCTTTCCACCACATAAATAAGTGCTCCTCTTCGACGTCGACATCCTCCGAAGTGTACATATCAGACTTCTTCGTCTGCTCCGTGGCGATCTCTCGCCCCCAATCACTCCCGCGTCACCGATATGAAACCGTAAGCTCTACCCGCCCAGTTCGAGAGATGCTCCTGCTGCCGCCGCAGACGTGCAGCATGGCTCGAGTGACTAACCGTCGACCGTGTGCTTCAACCTGGATGAGCTGTCAATGGTATTTTTCTTTGTGTTTTAATTCACTGGTGTTCAGTTTGACTGGCCAAACGAGAAGGTTTTATTGATTTGATTTATTTATTGTCGACTCATTTCATTTATGATCAATTGACTGCACTCACAGAAAAAACCCTTACAATCTAGGGTTTGTTGCCCTAACTCATGTACCCCTGTGCACCAAACACTCACCTGTAAGGGTTTCGAAAGCCTTGCATGCTAGGCTTTCATACCCTTGCATGCTAGGGTTTAAAGCCCTTACCTAGTTATCTGGAAAAGAGTTACCGAATAGTATTAAAGTTGCAAAACACTTGTGCTCAGAGCGGAAGTCGAACTGGCAAGAGCACATCCTACGGCATATTAGGCAATCGCACTACCCACTGCGCTATCCGGACATGTTGGTGAACCGCACAGAACTCATAGTCACTACAAGAGGGAGGCGTGGGGACAGCATAGCCGCGACTCGAGTAAGGGTTTGAAAGCCTTGCATTTAAGGGTTTCAAACACTTACGTATAAGGGTTTCAACCCTTGTTGGCGCACGGTTCAATCCCTTGATAGTAAGGGTTTTGACTTTGAAAAGACTTAGGGTTTGGGCTAGGGCTTCAAAGCCTAAGGGTTTTTTCTGTGAGTGTGTACAATACTGCCAATTGTCTTTTCCAACACTAGCTTTTCTTCGTAGTCATACCAACTTAAGTTGACCGCATTTTGTATTTTTCAGGGGATCAGGGGCGCTGTATTACATCGATCTTGTGATACTTTGATCGTGACTTGCCCACCGTGTTCTACAATGGGAACGAAGAAGAAGAGCCGAACGGCTCATAACCGAGAAAAAACGCAAAGAAATGTATCCGATTATCAATTGATTTTTGTAAAGGATTTTGGCTTGCAGGTCCCGAAGTGGTTCATCTGATTTATCGTCCTCATCAGCGTCAAGGTCGAGTTCTTCTTCAGAGTGATCTCGTGATCGTGATCGTCGAAGCAGAAAGGACGACACGCGGACATTACAGGTGATCGATTGATTATTGATTGGTGTTTATTGATTGCCCCTGCTTACCATACCTCAATAGCGTCGGAGTAGCCGCGCTAGATGTTCTCCTTGTGGTAAGTTCTGCATTGTGTGAATACGGTACTTTTTGGCGTAATGTTATCAGATGATCGAGAATGGATAACTGTCTGTACGCACGAATTATTTGTAGGCAATTTCATCCACCTCATCTTCATCGTATGGGATACACTCGTCATTACGCAGCAACACGCTGTACGACCCGCGCGATCAAGGAGATCAAGGTACATTTTTTTATACGGTAGGAGGAAGAGATAGGGTTACGGTAGTACAGTCGTCTAGCCCAGTGTATACGGTAGGAGGAGAGATAGGGTTACGGTAGTGCAGTCGTCTAGTACAGTGGTTACGGTGGTACAGTCGTCTAGCACAGTGTATACGGTAGGAGGAAGAGATAGGGTTACGGTAGTGCAGTCGTCTAGTACAGTGGTTACGGTAGTACAGTCGTCTCGCACAGTGTACACGGTAAGAGGAAGAGATAGGGTTACGATAGTGCAGTCGTCTAGCCCAGTGTATACGGTAGGAGGAAGAGATAGGGTTACGGTAGTGCAGTCGTCTGGTGCAGTGGTTACGATAGTTGTCTGTAGTGTGGAATGTGATTAGGTTTGGGTAAAATGTCAGAGAGAGATACTTTTGCATACAGTATTAGTTCTTGTATTGACTAGATAAAAAGATACCAGCTGATACTGTTTGATCGTGATCTAGGAGCTAAACAATTGTTTATGATTTTTTGTTGTCACAGCGGTAATTGGGAAAGGATTGTTTTTGGATATATTTAAAGTGCATGCATACTTATTCTTGTACATCTACTAATAATACTAATTTAATAGTTAAATCATTCTTCTCATTGCAGGCCAGAAGAGCATATTCGACAGGCGGTTCCATGGATGGTGTGCAGAAGAATACTGTATTCATGTGAGGTACGGTATACGCAATTGTTGTTTGAATAAGATCAATTTATTGATGAGCGGTTAACGATATTTTTTGCCTTGGAGTGTCTTACGTAGTAGTAAAAACAAAAATTCGGAACAAAGAATAATCGTTATGTTTCATTCACATTTACGAATTTTGATCTTGACTTTTGATCTTTGGTCTTTACAGTCGAGCGTATGTCAAGGTTACCCTACAATGGTCTAATCGATGTGATGGTGGTCAGTGCGATCTTCCTATTCGTGTGTCTACCGTATCCCTCAATTCATCCACTTCCTCACAACCACCTTACAATTTTATTCTTGATTTGTACAATGTATTATACATCTTGTTATATTGTGTTTCATCCGTTATTTGCTTTTTCATTGCAAATATTTTTTATATCAATTTATGAAAGAAAAAATTCCATTTTTTGAATATCGAGTTTTTAAATTGATTTATAAATAACTTGTATAAATATATATGTCTATGTTATTCTTGTTCGGACATATGAAAATAGTACATAACTTTATGAAATGGCAGAATTGGATTAACTGTAATATCTTTTACATTGCAATAATACGTTCAAACGGACGATGTTTGTGGTGCGAAAAAAATTAACACACCGCACTTAATCTGACCCTACGAACCGGGTTACGGTGGTTTACGATAGTCGATAATCATATTCTCGAAAATAGTGCCTATTCCCGCGATAATTACTAAATCTGACCCAGCGCAATCAATCTGACCCACTGAACTCGGTTACTGTAGGTTACGGTAGGTCGGATATGGTAGATTATTGTGGGTGAACTTATGAGTTAACTTGGTGGTTGTTGGAACCGGCTAAGCTCTGCCCAACGTCCGGTAGTTTAGTTGTACACCAAACCCGTCTGGGGTACGCCGAACTCTCTAATACTACTATATAAGCCCCATTGACTATATAGGGGGAAGATGAAAGTTCGAAGAAAAGTTCGCATCTTTCTTCGCAAGTTTAGTGCGAACTTTTCGGGCAACCTGCGAACTTTCCTTCGAAGTTTCTCGCGAACTTTGATAGATTGCATGGACCCCTGAATTTTTCAGGGGGTCGAAATTTCTACTGCCCCGGACCCTCCGAAACGGTCGATTTTCTCGTGATTCCTCTCATATAAGGGAGACTTTTTCCTCCCTTATAGATCCTTATTCTTCTCCCGTCGCCCTCTGTATTTCAACTTCCAAGATTCACCCGTAAACTGTATCCAAAATCCTCACCGATATCGCTACCTTAGCGACGGACATCCATAAATCCCAACCCATTTTCGTATTAATTATAATATGATGGAATAAAGAATTAGAAAAAGAATTTGATTAATTTAATTAGTAAAATATCAGATACCTCTATGAGTACACATATCATTCCTTGGCCTTCAGCAATGTTCAGACAGCGTTCAAAGCATAAGTTGAACGATTTGATACTCTGCTGCTGATTGAGCTGTTTGCCTCTAAACGATCATAGATCATTGAAGGGAGAGAAACCTTTTTCAAATACCGTAACCTAATCAACAGCCAAAGATATTTTCGACATTTTGTGGCGTAAATTATAAAAGTTTCAAAGCTTTTACATATCGTATCGCTATCCAAATGTTTGTTTAATTATGGTTTTCAAAACAAAAACGAATTAAATAAAAATTGTTTGATAAATATGAATTTTAAAAGACCTCAAAAATCAGTCCATAATAAATTATATGGGTGAACTACTTCTGTAAAGAAAAACATCATTTAAAAAATGTGGCTGTCTCTGAAACATTATATATCGACTCATCTAAATTCCGTGCGGGAGTTAGATGATTTAACCTGTTTCATTGACCAAGGTTACTATCCCTTTAGAGACGGTAACTTGACTCTCCCCGCATGGCCCCACTCTCTCGATTTCATTGTCTACGAGAGATTTGGAGAGTTATACTAGCTCGGGGTGTTCAATCGTAACTTTTGGCGTTCCGTGCTGACGGCACTACTCCAGAAGCCCAGATTGGGGGCGGAGACTTTGAAGAGGTTCGGTGGACTATACCTGGACACATATTTGAACTAATTCGGCATTGGCTCCCAAGAAGGGCTGGGGAATTTCTTTTTCTGAATTTTCTGTTTTTTTCTGTTTTCATTTTGGAGACCAGAAAATTTTTCGACCAGAAACAGAAAATAAAGTTTAAAAAACAGAATATTATAAAAATACTATTTTTCAAAATAGTTTTAAAGGAAACGAAGAAAAACTCATTTAGTATTGCATTTATGAAGTTTTTTTTTCAAATACCGAACACATAGAGTAAAATTATCCAAATATCGACAACAGATTTCTCAACTTTTTATTTGTTTACAAAATTTGCCCACATTCGGGCAAATGGTAGCCCGAAAACCATTTACAGGCTAGTATTCGCCAGAATACCGGCAAATCGTTCACAAACTAGCCCTACTAGGGCAAATGTAATCTCTGAGAAGATCGGGCCTAAAATTTCAAGATCGGGCTATTGTATGTCGGTGTTGGAGCCAGTCAAGTGAAACCTCGGTATGTAATCATCGTTCCGTTTCTATAGTGTTACATACCATACCGTTTTGTTGCTTTTCCTTGGCTGCTCTTAGAAAAAAAAGGATGCGAAATGGTTTTTTTAAACCAAACTAATAAAAACATTGGAAAAATAACGTCAATCATTGATTTTATGACATTCTGTTTTTTTCTGATTTTTGAAAACAGAAATTTCTGTTATGTAGCACAATGTTGCTAAATATGAAAATAATTAAAGGGATAGTAAGCTTAGTCAATGAAATGGTTTTGTTTTTGTTTTTCTTACTCCCACGCGGAATTTAGATGAATCTATACATTTCAGAGCCCCTCCACTTTAGTTTTGCAAATATATTTCCCCCTCGAAATTTATCGTGTACTGATTTTTTCGCTTTTTCCAGAGACATTTTTCTCATCGAATTTTTATTCAATTCATTTAATTTTTCGAATAAAAAACGTTCAAAACAGATTTTCAAAATGATGAAATCCACCGAGGCTTTGACAGTTTTATAATTGGCGCAACAAATTTCAAAAATATTTTACGATGTTGATTAGATACGGTAATTGACAATGTTTTCTCGCCCTATAAAGTGATGCCTCAGCAAATTTTCATCTGTTCCTCTCTGACAAAACTCTCTCACTTTCTTTGTCTGCAACAGAGTGCTGCCAGAGTGTAGGGAGTCGATATAGCTCGGGTTGTGCCTTTAAGCTGCACCACAAGCACATATCTCTATTTATGTGATTTATAAATTTCTATTCTATATTCAATATAAACACAAAGACTACATAAAATACATAAGTACACTTTGAGTTTTGAAATACCAGAGTAGTAAATCAAAAGTATTAAGAAAAAAAATACCTTATTTCATCTAACTTTATCTTAAAAGGCGTACTCTAAACACTCTGTTCTCGGGGAGAGTGTGTCCAGAGCGTTAAAAATATTGATCAAGTTTGAATTAAATTAAGCATTTGAATTTTAAGCCCTCCTATCAGGAAATTAAATTGAAAAAAGCAAGAAATTAAAATGAAAAAAAGATACGTCACTCACGTATATATAAAAAAAACTTAAGATTCAAAGTAAACTTCAAGTCAGTGACTTATTTTACTGATTTTGAAATACCACAATAAGAGCTTACGCCTTCAATATTTTGATGAACTGCATGGCATTTTCTATGACAAGATGATTACGAGGTTGCCTCATTACATTCAGACATGCTTCAACGCAGGCATTCACTTTCGATGGATCAATATGTTTATATCCATTACTCTGTAATATTGTTATCATTATTATAAGGGTATAGTGAAATCTTTGAGAATTGTTCCTTTTTTATCCTATATAACTCTACGTAGTTATTCATTGCAATCACGGATAGATTACGATATCTTGTGTTATATTTTGTCAAAGGCCAACACGTTTTTAATAGTTGAAATTCTCTAATGCAGTGTTCAGAACTTGGAAAATGCACGAAAATGCGGAAAATGCTGTTCAGAAGTTCATCCGGAAAATGCTCTGAAAATGCTCATTTTCGAGGATTTTAAGCAAATTTTAATGGTTTTTTTGTTTAATATCAACGTTTATGGGTCTCGGTTGTGAGCGTTGTTGTGAGGTTCTCGGTTGTGAGCGGTCCATCTCTCGTTCGTCTGTTCTACTCTTACCGAATTATCATCAACAACGTAAAAGGATCCCCTCCTAGAAGACTATAGGCAAGTCAGGAGTGGTATGCCTATCATCAAGCAATTGTTGACGAAGTATTGAGCGAGGACTTCGTGGGTTATCTCTATCTAATTTTTCTCAATTCTGTTTCATGATTCACTATTCGAAAAGGATCAAGTGTAGCGGCTTTGATTCTGAAGAACGTTTTAATTGCTGATCAGTAGATGAAGAAGATGAAGATAATTATGCCCCTTGTATGGAACCTAGCACGCCCAGACTAATCTGTCGTTTAGCGGCAACCATTCCCTCCCTAATGGTTATGTGCTTGATAAAGGTTAATATAAATGAAAAATGGGTCGCAAACGGTGTTGGGGACGTATTTTATTGACGATAAGTGATAATTTGGAACTTCTTCGGTTTCTGGCCACCCCCCCCCACTCCATTTCGATCTTTTCGATCGAATGGAGCGGTCGTCCTCACTAGGAGGACGATGTCCACGAGGGCGAAATGCTCCCCGAGCTCTCCTCAAAATGGGAGAGCTCTGGACTGAAACGGAGAGAAGGAATCGAATGCTTTTATAGGGGAATGGGGTCGATATGAAAATGAAATTGAATTAGGATGAGATAGTATGGGAAAAGAGGAGACAAAACTCTCATTTCATCATTCCATCAATCATTATGAGGTGGGTTTTATCACAACCGAGAAGAGGGTCGGTTACTACGCGAAGGGGGGGTGGCCAGAAACCGAAGAAGTGCCGATAATTTTACATATGGACTTGTGACAAATTGGAATTTGTAAAAGCTTGGCAACAAAATTGAGCCAAAGAAAATAAATGCAGGATAAAAGTCACTTTGAGGTAGAATTGCCGAGCTTTTCTTTTCATGCCTACGTAATTTATAAAATTGCAATCTTTCCGTGATAATCAAATCTGGAGTAAAACAGAGCAAACAACGAGGAGATGTGATGTTCATTATACACAGAGTAAAAAATTGGGCTCTGTTCTACTTTACGAGTCCCATGGAAGTTTTCCGGTCCCATAGAAGTTTACCGGTCCCAAGAAAGTTTACGGGTCCCATGAAAATTTGCCGGTCCCAAGACACCCTAATATTTTCATAACTTAAGTCATGAATCTGTGCCCGTAATAGCAAGAATGAACGTTGTATACGCCCATATCGTCATTAACTATGAAATGTAGAGATTTTACATGTAATAAGTCGTGCAGATGTAGATGTAGAACCCCCCCCCACCCCTCTATCAATTATCCGCTTTCTTTTTTGGACGATAAACTCTAATGAGTAATTGTGTTGTTAATATCGCAATATTGTGAATATCACGCCCGTCACGAGAGAATTGAGCTGAGAGTGGGAATGAAGCAAAAATGGTGAAATGAGGACCATTTTTGGGCATCTCTAGGCATGCCCTATCAACCCACAAAGTCTCATTATGCAATTTTGATTTTGGGGCTCAATACTCCGGTTCGGTAAGGCGAAGTCCCAACTTTGAGCACGAATTTCTCGCTTTTGCTGCGTTTTAGCGAAAAAGTGTCACAAGAGTGACCCCACTCTTTTTTCGAGCTCTATCAATCTAAACAAATCAGAGGTCATGAAAATGTCTCTGAACAGAGCTACACTTCGAAGCTAATAACTCAAAAATTTAGGAAAAGGAGGTGCTCTTCCTCCAGCATGTTATTAAGTTTTTCATGTGCTTTCAAATAAAGGTTTTGCGAAAAAAATAAATAAATAAAGGAGAAAACGATATGTTTCATTTCGCACCGCGCGGTGCAGAATGGAATGGAATGGACTGAAAAGGAATGGACAAAAAGAAAAGGAAAATTCGTGCTCAAAGTTTGGACTTCTCTTTACCGTACCGGTGTATTGAGCCCCAAAATGAAAATTGCATAATGAGACTAGAGATGTCCAAAAATGGTCCTAACGCATTTCACCATTTTTGATTCATTACCATGAATTGTAAATTTAGCTCAATTCTCTCGTGACGGGCGTCATATTAGTATGCCTAATGAATAAAAACAGAAATTGTTTCCAATTCATGGGACCGCTAAACTTTCATGGGACCGCTAAACTTTCATGGGACCGGTTATATTTCTTGGGACCGGTAAACTTACACGGGACCCGGAAAGTAGAACAGAACCAAAAATTGATGGTATGTCAATGGGGCATTCTGCAGTAATGTACACATTTCATTTTTTTTCAAGAATTAAAAAATTCAGGTTCTATTGACAGTTTACAATGTTGTGATGATGCCTGAGAACCGTGAAGCCCTTCTCAACATCATTTCTATCGATTTCTTCGTGTAAGCCGAGCTGGAAGACTTGAGAAAAATATTTTCAAAAAGAGAAAAAAAAACATAAGATCAAATCACAACTAGGGCTCCTTCATGTTCCTTTTCTCCTTCTCATTTTTGTCGCCTTCTAAACACATATAAAGAGAAATAGAAATATTCTTATTAATACAAACAAAATATAATATATTAACATAATACAATTATAAAAACATAATAATTCTTTTTTTTCTTTTGCAATAATATATTTATGCACTCTAACATGCGTAAATAAAGCGAAAAGATAATCCATAATATATGATTGAAACATTATAGAAGAGATTAACTGTAGATAAATTGCTTAATCACAGTTTACTTTAGAAAAATGTGCATGAGAAATCCGACTCGTCAACAGCAATATCTCATCGTGGGCATTCTGTCCTTTTTGATTGCATCTCCGATACATTTCGATGCCCTGCAATCCCGACAGATTGTTCTTTTTTTGGTCAGTTATCTTTGATCTTTGATATTTCGAGAACATTTGACAAACAGTGAACAATTTCAGGAAAGACTTGTGGATGGATGGCCCGTTGAAGAACTCTGCATGACCGGATACTACGGCAGAATCTTTCGGTATTTTTTGTTATGTGAAAAACTTTAGCCAAGCAATAACGCACAGAGAAAAAAGTGTAAAATGAAACAACACCTGATATAGTAACAGCTATAAAGTGTCAAATATGACACAAAAAGCGTTAAATATAACACGCCACAGGTTTTGTGCTCTGTGTATTAAAGCTGAGGTAGTGGTGTGCTTTATCGAACATATCGGGATGATATTAATAAATAACCTATTGCAGTACATTCATTCCATTCTTTGATCTCCTATTTAACACTAACTATCCCGGAGTTCAAATGTTCGCTCTCTACTCAATAACAATCGCTTGTCTTTCCACGACCGACAAGGATGATTATATAAAGTAAATATTTTATTGCTTTTATTATTATTTTTATTTTTATTTTTATTATACACTCTCGTAAACAAAGCAATCGAGAAAGAGGGCAGAGTAGATAGTTACAAATGGGCTTGGTGTGGCCTTTATTCTTTCTTTTGCAGTATTTTATATTCGGAAGGAGTCGAAGAAGTGATGAAACGGTTCGAAGCTCTCGAAAGGAATAGATTACTGAAGAATGAGAAAACGAAAGAGTTGTATTCTCGCCTTTCTCATGTACTCAAAGAGAAGAAGGAGAATGGACCAATGAATTGATAAACAAATATCATTAATAGCCATCCGCGATCTCCAGTTGTTTCTTCCTTGTTAGTACAATGTTTTTTTTCCAATTTCACCAACTCGGTCTCGCTTCCAATACAGGCATACCAGTTTCTTCTTACGATCAGCTGTACATTTCATTTTATTGTCTTAATTATTCGTTTGCCAATGGTGTATATTGTATATATTATTTATATGTATTTATTTTTTATTTGACTCTTCTCACCCATTTGACCCCTCCGTTAATTCTGCTATGCTCATCAAGAATCCCTGCCAGGCTCACCGCTCACTAGCTCACATTGGTTTACCGTGGCAGTGAGGCACAATCACGTATTACTCATTTACATTTGAACAACTTTAACAGCCTATGAGGTTACGCCATCAATATACATATAATTATATCAATCCTCTTCCCGCTAGGGCCTGATTGATCCTAATGTGATCTTTGATCTTGGCACTTGAAAGCACACTTCTACCTTCTCCTCCATCATTTAAAATATCACTCAATTCATTTCTCCTTATGCATTTTTTTCTTTTTATTTCAATCATATTTTACTTGTTCAAACATCTTTATGATGTACGATAAACAAATAAATATGTCATTTGATAGAGGTCGATAATCCCTACACACAATTATTTGGCCTCAAATTTTCTTCAGCAATTCTTGAGCAGTTTTGTTGACCACTTCCAATAGATCCTTCTGAAGTTCGTCAACGAGAGGGTTTCGTTGAGTTGCCCTTAAACAAAGATCAACGTAGTAATTCTTTTCACTCTTCAAGTTCCATTTATAGCGAAATCACAAGCTATTTTGATGCTCTCCGCTCTGGTTAAACTCTCTCGCCTTCTTTGTCTACGAGAGAGTATTGAGACCCGCGTTCATGAGAATTCGCCTCGCTTATGAAAGTGTCAAGAACCCGCCGGAAGCAGATTCGAAAACGATAGTCGAACCTCCCTATTTTCAAAAAGCGCATCATTTATTGAAAATGACAAATTCTCTTTACGTTTTCAAATAGAGTTGAAACACACCTAAACCATGTAGCCAAAACGTCGCGATTCATGAGATTCCTCCTGCAATGAATACTTTAGTTTTGAATATTTTTTTTAATTAAAATTTTAAATAAATTTTTAAATATTATTTTTTATGCATAGTTTTTTTTCGATTAATTTATTGTGACACTAACACAACCAACTTTGCAAATCTTAAAGAAATTCAATTTTGTATTACACTCAGAAAAATGAAGTGTTAATATGAACAACCATAGGTGTTACGGGTGAAACTGTAATCCCCAATGTGTTCTAATTAACACCTTTTGGGGTGTAAATTGGAAAAAGGTGTAAATTGGAGCACATGGGGGTGTTAAATAGAACAATCTGATGTGCTCAATATAACACAACAAAAAACTGCATAGATTTTTTACACATTTTTTTCTGAGTATATATATATATTATACAATTAACAGTACTGGTAAGGAATTTGCCAAAACTATAACTTTAAAGGGAGCGTAACCTCACTCAATTGTCTCTTTGACGCGCAATGTTCTCTCGTTGTTAGAGAAAAGAGAAATAGTGTACGCAATGAAGAGACCATTGAGTAAGCTAACGATCCCTTTAAAGGCACACCCCAAGCTAATTTTACTCTCCGCATTGGCAATACTCTCTCGTAGACAAAGAAAGCGAGAGAGTGTGGCCAGAGCGGAGAGTTTCAAATTAGGTTGGGGTGTCGCTTTAACATTATCAGATCGAACCTGTATTCAACCGGTATCTTTTTAAGTCCTTCAAGATGAGGTCTCCAGTATTCGGGACATTTCTTAATGATTCTCTTCTCCATCATCTCCTCGATACCCGCATCGGTCCTAGCCAGACTCTCCTGGACTGAGATCAGTTCTGTAAGGATTACTTTAACTCCCCGAGCTAATTTGAAACTCTCCACTCTGGCAAAACTAGCAACACAGAACCACAGTCAAATCGAGAAGAAATACGTTTCAGCTAGAGCATGAATAAAGAGTCAAACCGTCATCATCGATGAGTCGTCATCTATGCACTATAGAAAACATTAATTATCCTCTATTATAAAAAATATGTATATTCTGTGTCAACGAGATAGCGTTGTCAGAGCGGAGAGTAAAATTAGCTCGAGTGACTCGTTGATTAACACTCTCCAAATTTCGAGTGGAATTATTTTGCAGGTTGATGAAATTTTCTCTTTTCCTTTCATAGTGAAAAAATCTAAAAAGTTGATGGAATTTTCTCACTATGAAAGGAAATGAGAAACATCTTATTCCATTGGATATTGAGTAGTTTTACGATTTTTTTTTTTTTTTATAAATAACTCGTGTCTTTTATCGCCACTTGCGCGCAACTTAGTGACCACGTGCGCGCCACTTGTTGCACGGTGCGCCGCGATTGCGGCGCACGTACTCACAAGTAGCGCGCAAGTTACGCCTATATGCCGCGCAACGGGCGATGTTGTGGCGCGCCACTTGCGATACTGGCTACCCCCCCCCCCACCCCCGCCCCCCTCATCCTTTACTATTCTTTCTGTAGGGAACAAAATGTTGTATATGAGCTATTTATTGCACAAATCGACATCAAATAGATAATAACACAGGTGTAGAACCAATACAACAAAAAGATTGAGCGTATGGGATGAGGATGAGAAAATAAAGTGAAAGATACAAATATAAAGAAAATGAAGACGATAATAAGACAAAATCAAGTAGTTTCACAATTACATGGGTATGGAACACAGTTGGAATAGGGTAGTCCACTCGGATGAAGAGCAATCAATCAATAAATATGTTGGGATGAGATTAATGCAACAGGTAGATAAGGATGCAGGATCGACTTGAGCTGTTTCTTGACTTGGCTTAGCACGGAGAACGATCAATCGAGAGCAGAGAGCGGAAGGAGGAACGATTCACGCGTCTGTGATCACAGGGTATTGATCGATCGATTTGTCAGTTGAAGAAATAAAGTAATAGCTAGTATACTCTAGATTATTGAAATAACAAATCTAAACCATATACACTACTCACATCTACAGTAGCCAAAGTATTCCAATCAATCCGCCCATATCTACCATATCCACTGTGATTCACAAAGTCTGTGAATCCAATCATTCAACTCATATTTAACTACTAAGTATGGCCAATCATTCTGTCATATCTACCGTTTCTATCATTAGGCTCATATTTACCGTATCCAAGGTCATCTACTCACCATGTCATCCTATCAATATGTACTTCCATGACGCCAGTACTCCACGACACCGATCGATAAATGAGTATTGACCACGGCTGAAATGATGATATATAGTTATACATTTCAAACGTGCAGAAATCGATCCTCTCAACAATATAGTGTAACAATATCAATGACCTCGGTTGTGCTCCCGTAGAAAATTATTTGTCTAATGAATGTGACAAATCGTACACGAAGCATAAAACAACAAGGCTATCTTTCTTCCAATTTCAAAACCAATTAATAAATCTCTCCCAAACCGAAATCGTCCAAGCGATGGAACCCCATCACTCTCATTTTTGGTTCCTTATTAATGTTTAACTGATGGATAAACAACTAAAACTAAGAAAAATCAATAATAAATCATAATGTACCTTTGTGAGAAATTGCTGGTCATATTGATGAGTGTACCGAAGGGATCTCGAGAATTCTTGATGAAGAGTGAATGAATCTGAAATTGATCGTTCAGTAGTTTGATAGTGAACACAAATAGATAGATATGGTTATGAAAAGGGCCAAGTATCCAAGTACATGGGCGGAGTACCTGGAGCTTGATTCTACAGGAGGTATCCGAACGAAAAATGGTTAATTTTACAGGGGGGCTTCAGTTTTTTTTCAAAAATATCACCTAAACGTTAATTTTTACAGGGGGCATTTCATAAATTTTCGAAAAGACCTAATATTACAGGGGACACCTCCATGCCGGCGCCCATGTATGATCCAAGTAGTAACTAACTAGTATACTGTTGTGCCAGTTATATATAACTGGCACAACATAACTTCAATAAATAGAAGTCTGAACAGCGGATACCTTGTCGAACTACGAGTGTGCTGTATTCCTTCAGTGGGTGTTCACTGATGTTGTGAACCTACAAAATAATCAATAATATTCGACGAATATCCGTATTTGTAATACAAAACTTGTTTGGCTAACGACATCTCATAACCTGACAGACGGCCAAGTTGTGGCCGCAAATGACCCTCAGCTGGATAACTATCCGACCATTTTGTTGCCGCAGTTTGGCCGTCCGTCGGATACGGACATGTTCGGTTGGAAGTTACGGTTATCGGATCGATTTAGCATACTTTGATACAGTTTACTAAGTGCCAGCGACTTCACACAACATCTACAATTGCGTACATACGACTGCAGGCACGTAATAGAAATGTAACACCGCAAATAGTAAGAAATAAAAGAAAATAAACAAATAAGTTGAAAAGACGTAACCTCGCAAGTTCATAGCGAAATCCTCGATCTCCTCCTCTTCATACTCGCCGGAGGTCGGTTCCTTGTACGAGGCCGTGACACTGGCGACTAGTTAAGCACATATTATTATTGCAATAACAGTGAATATATACGTGAAACATAAAAAGTTAGAAAATGATGAAAAGCGAGGAAAATATTCAATTTGCCGAACGTGCGCGACTTACACAGTAAAGCATGCAGCAAAAAGTTGCACTTCGGGCGCGCAAGTGTTGCATATGTTGCGCGCAAGTGGTGATAGTGATAACTTGCGGAGCAAGGTACCGTAAGTTGCGCGCAAGTGTTGCACATGTGGCGCGCAAGTTGCGATTTTGTTAACTTGCGGCGCAAGGTATCGTAAGTTGCGCGCAAGTGGCGAGAAAAAACCCGAGAAGTTCTAAAAAATACTTTCGTGAATTTCAATTTCGGTTGCGGCGTTTTCCTGGACGCTAGCAAGCCAAGCTTGATTGTTTGCGTTCTCTTGGAATAACTGACACTGCAACCTCCAGAGCTGAAATTGAACTTCGATCCGGTATATCGTCCCGTACTTTTAAAATGACACCCCGAGCTAATTTGAGACTCTCCGCTCTGCCCACATTCTCTCTGCGAGAGATTATTGTCAGAGCGGATAGTTAAATAACCTGTTCCATTTCGTCTTCATTGTCGCTGACAGTCTTCAGTTCATCATGGACGGTATTGAGTAGTCCGATGACGTCACTCATAGATGATCGATCCGACTGTTTCGAGATCCAACAATGGCTCAGAACATTGAATATCGACAGAAAACATCGCTCCGGGATAGGAAGATGCACTCTCCTGAACATTCATTGTAAAATGAAAATAAAATTATCGTAAGTAAGAGTACAAATTTGACAAAACATGAATCCATTTCCAATTATGAGACATGGATCATTCGCAAAAAAACTTTTCTATTTCTCTTTTTTCACTCTTCATAGTTATATGCGTAGTTTCGTACATAAACACGTTGAGTAAAAATATATATATATATTTAAATTAAAATAGTAAAAATTAAGCATGTTTGAATATTCATACCCGCTTCCTATCGCGTGAAGCAGAACCATTTTGTTTATCGATTCATACGGCCGTGTCCTTGCAATCATCTCCCAAAGGATAACACCGTACGCCCAGACATCTATCTTTAAAGACACAGCAAATTTGAAACTATAAGCTCTGCGAAAGAGTGTAGCGGTGAGTTTAATGCATTGAATCAATGGGCTTACGTACATATAAATATATCTTTTCAACGTCATTTTTGGTTAACAGTATTTCAATATTCGATTGATGTATAAATAAGTAAAATTTGTGTACGTATAAAATGTGAACAAATAAATAAATAAATAAGAATGCACCGAACTGCTTCATTGCACCGCTCTCCACGAATGAGTTCAGGAGCCATGTATGGTGTAGTACCGACAATCGTCATCGTCTCACTTAAAGGAATACATAATCTGCTCTGGCCACACTTTCTCGTTTTTTTGTCCTGAAGAGAGTGTGGTCATAGCTGACAAGGGAATCCTTTCAGCTAGCGGAAAGCAATCCAGATGAAAATTTGCACAGGCATTGTTAAAAGCAATAGAAAATGATATGTGAAGTCGGAAAATGCAGCAGGGCAATACCCGAGCCGCAGCATCTATCCAAACTTGGTCAAACTTGGCGCGCATTCGCCGCCAACAATTTGAATTCATCGTCCCTATCTCTGAAGAAAGGTATCAACTTGATTAGTGAACGCAGCGGAAAGTGGGTCGTACATTACAAACAAAAAGATTCCGAAAAGATAACATCAAAGCTGTTGTACGAAGGAACTGCGCCACCAATAAGGTTTCTCTCATTGCTTCAGAATGCGGCGAATGTGCGCTAAGTTTGACCAAGTTTGGATAGATGCTGCGGCTCGGGTACGCCCTGCTGCATTTTTCGACTTCACATGTCATTTTATATCGCCTTCAACAATGCCTGTGCAAATTTTCATCTGGATTGGTTTCCGCGAGCTGAAAGGATTCCCTTGTGAGAGTTTCAAATTAGATGATAATTTCATCTTGGCCGAAAGAAAACGGTGAAATGATGTTTGAAAGACCCGGCAATCATAATTAAGTTTCTACTAATAAATTCAAAAGTAACCCTTCAGCCATCCCCGCCTTCGAAATTCCGAAGTCGCAAAGTTTCGGGATGTTTCCTGCGCCGATCAGAATACTGAAAAGTGAATTAAATTCCTTGTCATTATTGATTGATAATTAAACTTTTCTGGTTTGAGATCACGATGAACAATGACGTCTTTTCCGGTTGAGTCATGCAAGTATGCTACTCCATTCGCTATGCCCGTTGCTAGCCTCTCGAAGGCGGTGAACTCTACAGATTCAATTCAATGCAATTCAATAGATTTATGCATATTTTATCTCCCAATTTGAACACTTCACACTCGCTACACTCGATTGCTATTTTCCACAACAGAATCAGAAATAGCGAGGCGCTTGTTAACTTTTGTGACGTTATCATCTTATCTAGATGTTATCTCGTTTCATAATCCTTTTTTCTATTAGTCAGAGAAGAAGAATGAGTAATTTCAAAATATCGATATAGGCAAAAATCAAATCTTCATATAATAAAATTTAAAAATAAAATTTAAATTAAATTTAAATAAATTTAAAATAATAGAATTCACCAAATGATCGCTCAATTTCCGATTGTCTATCAGATTGAAGATCATTGATTGCCTCACGAAGGGACGTATCACAGTACTCAAGCACCAAGGCTATTTGACCATCGAAGTTCATGAAACCTCTAAATATCATATACAATTACAGCACGCATATAAATTTGTGTGTCATGCTCTTTTAAATGTTACGAAACGAAATGAAACATAGGCAAAAAACGAGGATTTTTGAGCACTACAGTTCCTAAAAATAATATTATAAAATCAAATAAGAAAAAGGAGAAAAATGAAAAAAAGGTAACGAACATGAGATCAACGATGTTATCGTGTTCGAGTGAATTCAACATTTCCAACTCTTTTCTGTTCCATTCCCTATTGTACTTCTTCACTGCCACCTTCTTTCTCTTCACCACTCCCATATACACAACCGACTGAATTACAGAAATTTAGGAATTTTAAAAATATTTTGAACATAGTCGATTTTGGGTTATTGTTATTGTACGAGGAAACCGAAGAATATCAGCAAAATCAATAATTTTGAAATTATTGTAATCTTACCTGCCCTCCTTCTGCAATCTGTACCAGAGAATCGGGATTTATGTCAATGCCTTCAATCGATTTGAGTAGATCACCCTCCATACTCCGGGTATTGTCAGTTGTATCCGTCATTTTACAGTCGAATTTTACTGAAAATTCGGCAATGATATGATGAAGTAACGAAAACAAAACGAGAAAAGGGGCACTATATCGGAGACAAGTGCTAATTAATAGAAAAAATATGCAAATAGTTCTCTTCTAGTGGGTCATATCATACTCATTTCATGGTTCTCATACGACCTAGTGCCGACAAATTGTGTATAAGAGGAGGGTAGTATTTTCTGGGCAGAACTTCTCACAAAAGTACATAAAAAGGTCTAAAGTATTGGAGCCTCTTGTCATAGTCGTATGCATTGAAATCGAGAAAGAGCATGAATGGAGAGTTTGAAATAAGAAACAAGTGAAATTTATAATGAGGATGAATGACAAAGAAATAGAAGAACGGAATAATCAAGAAATCGATTTGTCATACTGATAACAATGAAAATAGTCATACTGATAACGTGGTTTGTTCGCCTTGACTATATCATACTACGCAATTTTAGTGGGGCCAATAATTTTGTCGAACATTTTTAGCGCCTAAAATTTGGCTACAAGACATGCCCCACTTTAAAGTTGAGTCAATAATTTGGTTGTTGGCCCTAAATTTGATTCACAGTGAGGCTACTATTTATCTCGAACAACTGTTAATATAATCAACAAATCAATTAATAAATCAAACTTTATCCCTTCGAAGTAATCGTTGCCTAGGGGGAGAGCATCGAGTGATAGGTGAAATGAGAAACGAAAAAAAAGACATTTTTCATTTCATTTTAAACACATTTGTCAAGAGTAGACTGTGATGTGCATTGGGAAAAAGCTCTAAAAAAGACATATATTAAAGGTAAAATATATTTTTTTTAAAGTTGACCACTGTGACAATTTCGGATGGATGGTCAGGGTGAGATAGTGGAAGTAGAGGGATACTAATGAGGAATACAAGGATGATTAGGGGGAAAATCAGATTGGATGACGTCGTCCCTGTGTATCGATCCATATCGATCCATATTCTGCACGATGAACACTATCATCTCTGCCTACTATAACAGAAATGTCATCTGGTACGCAATAGCCATGACACACCGGATGTAGACTGCCTGAAGTACATATTTATTTATTTATCCATTCATATATTTTATTTATTTAAGCATTATTTTAAAATTCATTTGAAGTAAAAACATAACTCATTTTTCTCCACTGAGTTCCACACACTTTCTAACAATAAACTTCATTACGAAATGATTGAGAAACAATTTCAATAGTGATTATGATTTTTTGCATGTATTCTTGCGATTTCTAAGATATCGTTATATAATAGCTGATTCGTTTAAAATAATAAAAAAATCAAAATACTTACTCCCTCTAAGCTGGTAGATGGATATGTAAACTGTTCCCGCGTTCTTGCAAAAATTTTGCACCAGGTGCATGGCAATTTTCTGTCCACTTTTTCTGCTTCTTGTTCTCGTTTACCGGTCTGTTTATGCCACTTTCATTGCCACAAAGTGGCATAAACAGACCGGTAAACGAGAACAAGAAGCAGAAAAAGTGGACAAAAAGTGGACAGAAAATTGCCATGCACCTGATGCAAAATTTTTAGTTTACAGCGTGCTATATCGTTATAGCTGATTCGTTTGAAATAATAAAAAATCAAAATACTTACTCCCTCTAAGCTAGTAGATGGATATGTAAACTGTTCCCGCGTTCTTTGGTTGGAATCCCAGAAATTCTCCCGGTAGGATTCTTGTGAATCCTTTCGAATTAGCGATGTGATACACTTGCGATTCATCTACAATTATGCATTTCAGCACTATCTATCGAATAAAGTGAACATGATGAATAACAAACAAATTCGATGCCACAACTTGTTATGAAAGAAAGATCAACAACTGAATCTCGCACCACCACAGGCTGCCTTGTGCGTTCCTTCCAGTTCGACTGGCATTTTCATAATTGGCGGAAAAATGTAAATAAAAAGATATTGCACTTTTCTTAGAAATTTTACAATAAATGTTTTATACTTTAATATTATAAAAATGAAAACGTACAATCATATCACCATCGCACATCACCCAAATCTCATGATGTGAAGCGTTAGCGACATGGGTTGTCGATTCACTGTTGGCCATCTAGGACACGTGGTTAATTATATCAAGTATTTTTAATTTATCACATTATGCATCCAAAAATGGGCACTTCCTTGATTTCTGGGCCAGGTCATATTACAGATAAATTCTAGTCATTTCTCATTCTTCATCACTCATTATTCATTTCGCGTAGCAACCGATCATTTTCTCGGTTGTGGTAAACTCAACCGTATGATGATTGATAGAATGATGAAATGAGAGTTTTTTGTTAGAGAGAGGACGACCCCTCCATTCGATCGAAAAGATCGAAATGAGGAGGGGGTGAACGAGGGGGCTGGGCCAGAAATCAAAGAAGTTCCCAAAAATGTAACAAGCTTGTTGTGCTTGCTTGTAATGTAATATGTTACGCGTTTACAAGAAAGAGCTCTCTTGTTGTTAGAGAACTGAGAAAGAGTGTGCGCGATGAAGAGGCCATTGAGAAAGGTCACTCTCCCTTTAAAGCATGAAAAATGAAATATCTTTATGTTGTCATTTTCAGCATATTACGAAAATGGCAGCCGAATTGTCTGCTATGTTCAAGTCGAAAAACGGCGAAGGGAGTGGTGGTGCGAAAGGCTCTAGTAAGTTGATCATTGAGCACAGTGAAAACAAAGTGTAACCCACTACTCATAAGACTTGTGAAGTGTTATATTTAACACTTTTGTGTAATTTTAATAGCAAAAAGTCTTAAATATAACCCTTCACAGGTCTTATGTGCTTTGGGTTGCACTTTTTTCTTTGTGTGTTATAATTCTTATTTCCTAACCAATTGTGGCATCGAATTTGTTTGTAATTCGTCATGTTCGCCATTACAATAGCGATATCTATTCAATCTGTGAATAACAATCAATAATTGATTAGTAAGAGATAGTAAAAACTCGAATTATTTTAGTAAATTTAAGTTCTGTAACACAATAATCACAGTTTCGGACTTTAAAGAAGGAGGCCCTTGAGTTGGCATGACTGACTCCCGCAACGATTAACATGGGATTGAATGTTAATATTCTATGGAAATTAGCGTAAGTGACAATGGGAAAGTGAGAGAGTCAAGTATGCAAATCGGATAGGCACTCTATACTTGCATGAAAAGTTGTACTTTCAATGCGCATAACAAGTTTTAAACAGATCATCACGCAATATAAAATTTGTCGTTCGGTTCGTGAGATAAATCTCTATCATTCTACCCGTACAGTCTTGTTACGAAAAAACTCGAGGGTCTCCATCTTTAAGTCCTTGACGCTGAACAAATACCGAATGAGTTTGATAATACTCAGTAGAAATCCCATTGACTTGATTAACAAAAAGTATATTCTGAATCATGTTAAAAAATCAATGCAAGCATCTTGCATTATTTTCCATAGAAAGTGCATAAATTCATAATTGTAGTTGAATCTCAAGTGTATTATATCGCTAATTCGAAAGGATTTACTAAAATCACATCGGGAGAATATCTAAGATTCGAACCAGCCAACAACGGAACCGTTTATATCTCCATCTACTACTATAAAGACGACAAAATCTGTAAGTATCTCGCATCATTACAACCATTCTAACTAGCTGTAACGATATCTTAAAAATCGATTAATAATATTATCTTAAATTATCTTAATCATATTATAATATTATCTTAATCATATTATGTAAAGAATCGATAATCATTGTTATCTGCCTTGCTGGATATCTATGCATATTTTTACCTCAAATAATATATAAATAAACTAATATAAACAAATAAATAAATAATTTCAGACTGGGTGTGCAGTGCCTTTCCTGTAAAAGAAGATTATTCTGTTATAGTAGGCAGAGATAATTGTGTTCATCGGACAGACTATGGATCGATATGGATCGATTCACAGGGACGACGTCATCCAATGTAATCATCTCCATCATTCTCAATCATCGTCGTATTCCTCAGTATTACCCCTCTACTTCCACTATCTCACTCTGACCATTCGTCCGAAATAGTCACCTTGGACAGCAATCACTTTTCTTATTTATTTCACATATGTTCATGTCTTTTTATATGCATTTTTTCGATCTCTTTTAAATATCGAATCAGCGCGGCGAAGGTCAGGCGGGTTAGGTGAGAGGAAGTGGACAGGTAATCGTGACTTAATCGAGAAAGTGCAGGCGCCCGTTGTCTCGGTATTTACATGCAGTTTGTCAATTTCTTATGCAAGTACATTTTATACGGACAATAATGATCTGCATATATGCATTATAATGACTACTTCATCACTATTTATGCTGTGTTCAGAACTTGGAAAATGCAAGAAAATGCGGAAAATGCTGTTCAAAAGTTCAGGTGGAAAATGCTCGAAAATGCTCGATTTTGGATCGAAAAAGATGGTTTTATACACTTTAAAAGCGTTGAACCTCGTTGTTTCATGGAAAACAGCGAACTTAGGTCATTTATAAAGTATGCTGCTGAAATATATATCGTATGATCCTTTTTTGAGCACTTTAAGCCGAAAATCAACGAAAATGCTGCGAAAAATCAACCTAGCGAGTCCATATTTAAAATTATCACTTATCATCAATAAAATGCGTCCATAACACTGTTTGCGACCAATAAACGTTGATATTAAACAAAAAAAACCATTAAAATTTGCTTAAAATCTTCGAAAATGACCATTTTCGTGCATTTTCCAAGTTCTGAACACTGCATTAGTTCGCCTTCTCCATCCCTCCAAACTATCATTTTTAAATTTATTTTATATTTTTTGATGACTTTTTATTTGTCTCTTTTTTTCCTATTGATCTACTTCCCTACATGCTTCCTTACTTCTCTTTGTCTCTCATTTCGTTGTATCTGGGAGAAGTACTGTATCTTCGTACCCTCCACACCCTCTTGTTAGATTGTATTTTAATGTCCATAATGACATTCTCGTTTCTCTCTCGTTTCGTAATTAATATGTATCTGTTATATACTGGAAGAAATCGTAAATAAAAAAACGAAAATGCCGCGTTGTGGTGTTCGAATCATTTAAAGATTTACACATATACGGATGAATGGTTTCCTAAAGAGTAACGATTTGTTCATTTATAATATTTGCCCGAATACTGTTTGCTATGTTAAGCATTTCAAAAACGAATTGACATGCAGCTGACTTTTTGTAAATCCTGCAAAAAATTTCTGCGTTCGGGGGGAATCGAACCCCGTCGAATGCTTGGAAGGCATCCATGCTGACCATTACACCACGAACGCGGTTGACGATTGAAAGCTGGTAGTTGCCCTTGTCACGATACTGAACTATGGCTGTCAAATGAGAAGGAAAAAGTGGGTAATATAGAGACACAATTTGCTTCCGTCTTTGCACAAAGCCATTTGACGGGGGTTCGATTACACCCGAACGCATAGTTATTTACTTTGACACTAAAGTTCAATACTGGTTATTTTGCTTCATACCCTTTATAGCCACACCCCAAGCTAGTTCTGCTCTCCGCATTGGAAATACTCTCTCGTACGCAAAGAAAGCGAGAGAGTGTGGCCAGAGTGAGTTTCAAATTAGCTGGGGGTGTCTTTATGTTCCATTCCCTAGTCTGTCATCACCACCATAATCACTCACATATCATCAACTCTTTCTTATCAGAGAGAAAGAGGCAAAATGTTTTGTTTACGATGCAAAAAGAAACGAAAAGCAGAGAATACTCTCCACTTTTTTTACATGACTTCTAATGTATTTTTTTTATTTTCATTATTTTTTAACGTTATCACAAAGTAAGTAAATAAATTTCTGAGGCGGTATGCATGAACTTTGATAAATCTTTTGCCGAGAAACGTGAGGTGGCAAAAGTATGGTGAGCATCTTTGGCATAGTTCTCCATCTACAGTTGTGTCAACACGCAAACGGTTCGCCAACCTTCATGCATACGGCCACTGATTTTATCCAACGATTCGTGATTATTGTATATTTTCTAAACTATTTGTCAATCTATTTATATTATTTCTTGTAAACAAATAAATTATTACATTATTTTCTGAAATAAAATACCTATCCTTAATAATATGCTTATACATTTGTACATTTTACTATTTATTAACTAAATATAGATGGGCAACGAAGTATCGATAACCCATGTCGCTAATGCTTCAGATCATGAGATTTGGGTGATGTGCGATGGAGATCGGACTGTATGCTTTCATTTTTATAATATTTAAGAATAACGCACTAATTAATTGTAAAATTCGTTTATTGTCTTTCATTTTTCAGCATATAACGAAGATGTCGGGCGAATTGGAAGGAGCTTCCAAGGCAGCCATCGGTGGAGCCAGTTTCAGTTGTAAGTTTATGCAAAAATCTTTATTCCTTTACAGTTTTTCGCCGCTTCGGTCCGACTCAAACTCGAGTGTCCCCTTCTTCAATGTAACAATCTTTATTTTCTAGCATGGCGTGGCATCGAATTTTATATTAAAATTATATTCCAAAGAAAGTATTATTGTAGATGAATCACATGTGTATTACACCGCTTGTTCGCGAGGATTCACTAGAATCAAACCGGGAGAATTTCTGGAATTCCAACCAGCACACAACAAAACCGTTTACATCTCTATTTTCCAGCTCAGAGGATGTAAGTATTTTGAGTGTTCTCTCATACCTGCAGAGATCACTGGAAAATCGTTTCGCCCACATTAAAAAATAAAGACATCAAAATAAATAAGGTATGAATAAATAAATAAATAAATTTCAGGCTGTCTACATCCGGTGTGTCATGCCTACTGCGCAAAAGATGACATTTCTGTTATAGTAGGCAGAGATGATTGTGTTCATCGTGCAAACTATGGATCGATATGGATCGATACACAGGGACGACGTCATCCAATTAATGATTAGGTTATAATGTACTTCATTAGATTTAAAATTGTAAGATGTGAATTTTAATATAGTAATAATTGTGCTTCATGGTGTTTCGGCACCAATGTAATCCATTCCTTCCTAATCATTTATCACTCCACAACCACTATCACCTCACCGTACCCACCCATCGATATTGTCATAGCGGCCATCTATTACTTTTTACGTACATATTTTATGGATGTTAAAGGTGCACCTCGAGCTAATTATATTATCGACTCTGGCAAAGCTCTATCGTAAAGAAAGAAAGCGTGAGAGCATTGCCAGAGTGGAGAGTTTGAAATAAGCTCCGGTGTGCTGTTGATGTATTTTTTATTTATGTCTTTCTTCTTTTCTCAATACAGCGCTATTGCATTTACTCCATCTAGGTATTGTACGAACACTGTGAAGGAATAAAGTTTCATTTATTGATTGGTTGATTGATGGATTGATTTGATTGATTTCATAATTTCTGTACTCCTTATGAATTTTTTTTATTCTAAAGAATCAAATTGTCGAGGTTCTGCTCTGGTATTTTGAAACTTAAAGTCTACTTAAATTACGTCACAGACTTTAAGTAGACTTTAAGTAAACTTAAAGTGAAAGAACATTTGACGAAATGCATTACAGTATACCACACCACTTTAAGTAGACTTGCGTTTTACTTTAAGTTTACTTAAAGTCTACTTAAAGTGCGGAGTTTAAGTAGACTTTAAGTTTCAAAATACCAGAGTGATGCTGAAGAACATCGCCAATAGCTGATCTTAAAGGGACCGACACCTTTGTCAACGGTCTCTTCAACACTCTACGCTCTCTCGTTGATAGAGAACAGAGAAATAGTGTGCGCAATGAAGAGACCATTGAGTGAGGTCACTCTCCCTTTAAGAATATGAGAATATGATGGAAGAATTGATAAAGAGAGAAGATCTCCTTTTATGACACTTCAGATTCTGTGGCAACACTGTTTAGCTAATCTTGACAAAGAGTGTTTTAATCATGCTCGCTAAATGCCGTTCCACGTAATTATGCTCTGCTATCCTTAGAGAAACAAATAAAAATACAGTACGTGCACGTGCACATACACGTCTTTACTACAGTCCCATCTCTCTCCGTCAACCGCGTTCGTGGTGTAATGGTCAGCATGGATGCCTTCCAAGCATTCGACGGGGGTTCGATTCCCCCCGAACACAGAAATCTTTTGCCAAATTTTTTGTATGCGGCAATCCGCTTTTGAAATAAAAATAAAAATAAAAAATTGAAACATGAGAAGGAATGAGAAGGAATGAGAAGGAAAAGGAAGGAAAGAAGAAGAAGGAAAGGAAAGAAGAGAAGAGAAAGAAGAAGAAGGAAGAATTTCCGTCGTTTAAAACTCCGTCACAAGATGAGTGTTTTTAATATTTGAAATCATATTGCCAGTATAAAATGTACACATGTAATTGCCTAGCTGTTATCTGATATCCACTATGGCAATTTATTTTCGATGATCAGAGTGATGGTCGAAGTATAGTGATATTACTGAGGAATACTATGATGATTGGAGGGAATCATTCGGATGATTAGATTGGATGATGTTGCCCACGTGAATCTTTCCATATCGATCCATATTCTGTACGATGAACACAGTCATCTCTGCCTACTATAACAGAAATATCTTCTGGTACGCAATAGGCATTGTACACCGGATGTAGACTGCCTGAAGATATTAATTTACTTATACATTTTTTTTAAAATTAATTTAATGTGTTATTTGAAGTATACACATAAATAACGCATATTTCTCCATTAGCAAGTCCTCACTAGTCCCTCACTCCTTCTAACAATACACACACAATAAACTTCATTACGAAATGAGGGAGATGTAACTTCCACAGTGATTATCGATTCTTTTTATATTCTATCGATCAATCGGTTTCTGAGAAAATGCTATACAAAATATAGCTGATTCCTTTGAAATAATACAAGAAAAAACATTCAAAATACTTACTCCCTCTGAGCTGGAAGATGGATATGTAAATTGTTCCGTTCGTCGTTGGTTGAAAACCCAGAAATTCTCCCGGTAGAATTCTACAGAATCCTTTCGAGTTAGCGATGTAATACACTTGTGACTCATCTACAATCATCTACCATGTCTGCATCTATTTTCGAATATTTATGAACATGATGAATTACAAAAAAATTCGAAGCCTTGTTATCACAATTTGTATATTACATTAATATCCTTACAATTGAAACTCGCTCCACCAAAGGCTGCCTTGTGAGCTCCGTTCAATTCGCCTGACATTTTCGTTATATGCTGAAAATGGAAAAAAAATGCACTTTTCCTCACAAATTTTTCAAACAATTTCATTATAAAAATGAAAACGTACATTCCGATCTCCATTGCACAGCACCCAAATCTCATGATGTGAAGCGTTTGCAACATGGGTTGTCGATCCATTATTGCCCATCTATAAGGACAAATAAATAATTTAATTAATTAATTTTCATTCATACATTAAAAAAATATTTAAAAAATGCAACAATCTTAAAAATGAAAGAAAAGGATACGGTAGATTATGTTTACATTGAAGAGAATTCTGTGCTGTTTCGTTTCTTTTCATAACCCACATAAAAAATTCTCATAGAATATAGAGACTACAAGGAATTAGGGTGAGAGTAGTATCGGCTCGTTTGTTTCTTATATCCCTTTCAAGGGCTCACTTATTTTCTCCAAGATTACTAATGAAAACTTTATTCTTTACTAATTTTTGGTCGCATTGTCAATAGAACAGAGGTCATATGCATGAATGCTGGCAATCATTTGCAGAGAAACGTAACGTCACAACCGTAATCGGAGGAGTGTTAAAAATATTTCTGTAGGTTAAAAAAAACGAAACGAAATAGTGGAGAATTCTCTCCAATTTATACATCATTTACCCTAATTTTTCTACAATTTTCTTTTTTTTGGAAACTTTTGAACGCCTCATAAGAAGAGGTCCATGATTGAATTGTCTGTTTTTTTGTTTATCTAGAACTACACCCTCATTCCTTCATTATTGTATCTTTTCTAAACTCTCCGTAGATTGAAATTATCCGACTCAATCTATTTATTGTTTTATACAATCTACCGTTTCTCATATACGTATCGAATATTGAATTATTCCATATCTAATAATATATCTATCCTTCCTCACTTGTCGTTTAAGATTGCTGCATTTTTGGATGTATGCTGTGATGTATGAAAATTAATAAATTAAATTAAATATAGATCGGCAAAAATGGATCGACAATCCATGTGGCAAACGCTTCACATCATGAGATCTGGGTGATGTGTGATGGCGATCGGAATGTTTGTTTTCATTTTTATAATGGCATTAATTTTAAAGTTTGTTAGGGATGGCATTAATAGGCATCGTAAACCGTATCTAGGCGATCTAAACAATTCATATAGATCATGTATCTTTCTCCACAAAGATTTCACTTCTGCAGTTTTATCTTTATCATACCGTTTGCATCTTCTCATTTTTACTCGTTGTATTCTTTTCTGTGTTTCCTCGAAAATACATAAAAATTGTTATTATTTAATAAAACGAGACGCATAAATGTGATTGATTTAATGCCACCAAATAGTGCAAATTCGGTGCCCATCATAATACCATTTGTACCTTATCCAACCCACAAATAGCAGTATTTTTCATATAGGACAGAGTATTTGAAATTGTTGGCAATTCTTGTCAAGCAAAAAAATGGCAAAATCATTTTCCCTTTATTCTCGACTTTTTTCTCTTCCCGGTCTTTTGTGCGCACCGCAAAAAAGTGAAAAACACCGCAAAATGCGAAGAATGATTCTGGCATTTTTTTTGCTTGATAAGAACTGCAAAAAATTTCAAATACTCTGTCCTATATTCTATGCCCAAACTCACTTTATTCCCCCTTACCATTAGAGCCTTATCGATTGGTCTCGTTTGCTGATTCTTCTTTCCAATTTAGTCATTTATATTGTTAATTGGAAATCTTACCATAAACAGTAATGAATCAGTTGTTATCGCCTTATAGCGAATAAGTAAGGATCAAGGACAAATTACAATCGTTGATTACAATTAAAGGCTAATTTGATACTCTCCTCTCTGGCAACGCTCTCACAAAGAAAGAATTGTCAGAGCGGAAGTTCAAATTTGGAGCATGCTCAAGGAAATTTGAAGGAGCAAAGACATTACAAAAACACGTTGGAAAAAGCTCACAATCCGACTTCATGGGGCCCTTCTAAATAGTGATTCTCCCCCACCCCTTTTAACTGCGCGGGGATGGACACCAGTATGTAATGTTGAAAAGAATGTACTGTAATGTAGAATGAAGAATGTAGAATGCACGACTTGAAAGACATTTATTCAGTAGTGCATAATGAGGATGTGTAGTTAACAATGATGATGATCAGACTCTCTTGGCGACCACTGACAAAGTGAATATTATAGAATTAAAACTGTCCGAACAATACAAATTCCGCCGCGCAATATTCAGACCCCGCCCACTTCTTCGCGCGCCATACCATTTTCTCTAGTTTTATCGAATTTTATGGCGTTTCCTCATCATTTCACAGGACTTTCAATAAAAATGAAATTATATGCATTGAAGAAACGTTCGTAAAAACCTTCCGAAAATTTGGAGTGCGTTTTTCTCAACGGTGAAGAAGTTTACTATATTCGGCATTTGGCGCGGTGTGTGCAAAACTTTTGTAATTCTATAATATATATGTCAGTTGTGATTTTTTATTTATCACACGTACGAACGTGACAGTCGAAATAAAAGACGAAATAATACACAACATAATAAATACTCTCAAGAAAATGATAATGATTTAAAAGCATGGAAGGAAAGGAACTGTGATGTTTCGGAACAATTTTTTAAATCCTTTTTGATTTGATTCCCAGAGAGAAAAAACACTTCCGAAAATATTTACTAGTTCCTCTACATTATCCATAGTGCATCGACGTACCTCCAACTGCGTGTTGTTTCTCGTCAACGTCAACTAGATCAGATAGTTGCCATTACCGTAGTTTTTTCGTGGCAGGACCATCGGGAAGCTTCTGATCATTAACATCTTGCGCTTGTCTTCTTCTTCTTCTCTACCACTGAAAGGGTATCCACATGTTGTTGACGTTGTAGAATGGGTGTAAGGGGTATTGGAAGAGGTAGGGGGGGGGAAGAAGAGGTAGAGGGAGAGGGAGAGGTAGAGGGAGAGGGAGAGGGAGAGGGAGAAGTAGAGGTAGAGGTAGAGATGGAAGAGGTAGAGGGAGAGTAATAGAAATAGGTGACAGCTGTGGAGGTTGTCTATCAGCCTCCTCCTCCTTCTTTCTCTTTCTTCTTCTTCCATTGAACCCCACCGACGGGCGTTCATCCCATTCTTCTTCTTCAATTTTTCTCTTCTTCCCAACCCAACATTTCATGGTTTCAAACCTAGAAGAAGATCATTATAATGCTTAAGGTTTGATCCTTCAAGTACTATCGTATACCTTATATCTACGATGTCTCAGAGAGAGTAGAATAGAATTCTTGTCATGATATAGATATTGGTATTTCCTTTGTGAAGTAAAATGTTGTGGACAAGATAGTTTTTTTATATTTCTCTAAACGTTTCTTCAAAAATCACATTCGTCAGTTGAAATTTAATACCTACACGGAAGAAAATCAAAATCGAACATGGTCACCAATGAATTAATGGTGTTTGTCTTTAAAGAATCAAATTCAGCTAAAAGAAAGAAAGAGTATATTCACCGCTTTGTACAGCTTTTCCCTATTTTTTTTTCTTTTTAGTGTTCATTATGATCGCATTGCATACCTTAAAAAGAATCAAAATGATTAAAATTAATTATTTAGTTCATTAATTAATTATTAATTAATTAAATTAATTATTAATTAATTAAATCAATTAAGGTCCCATCATTCAATCACATTCAAGAACGTCGAACAACAGTGAAGACTGCAGCATGGCTACTCTCACCCCTAGCCATACTCAAGATTGTTGTAGCTGTTCGTTTATTTATTTATAGATTGATTCATTGATTAATTATTTTGACCTTTCAAACATCTTTATCTTTTCCTTTCGTGATTCTTGAGGATTTAATGGAGAAAATATCCACAAAAAAAAACTGAATTTGAGCGGCAAAAATCGTTTTGAAGAAAATTTTTATATTGGCTCTAATCGATTTTATTCAGGGCGGCTAAGTTCTTTTTTTCAGCTGGAATGGTTCATTATCGATCGTCATTCAATCAATAATTCTATCATTTCAGGTCGGTCTGATAGTGTGTGCGGTATTCCTTATGGACGGTCGACTCCAATGGTGGCCATACTCCATTCTCTTCTGTTTCTCGCTCATTCTAGCCATTTATAGGTGAGACTGCGCCATTTTTTTCAAAAAAATATAAATATTGATTTATTTATTGATTTTCAGTTTGCTGACTCTGCTCGCCCATTTCTTTCAGATCTCAGACATCAAAAGGAATGCCATGATCTCAGTTGTAAGTTTAATTAATTATTTATTATTATAACAGGATATTTTTGTATCTGGTTATCGATTAATCAATCAATATGCATTACTTCTTCACAAACAATATTGGGGACAACGTAGTAGTCATTTTGTGAAGGATGTCCATTGCAAGATATTATCATAAACAAAAATTATGTCCACTCTCGTAAATAGACAAATCGTTTGAGTCAAATTGTGTTGCGTCGTATGATCTAGAAAAAAACGAAGTCACCTCATTTATTCCGAACAACTGTTCCACTGACTTAGTCATTGAGAAAATATACCCACTCCCACGTTGAGTTGTGAAAGAATGAACAAATCTAAGTAGTATACATATCACATCAAAAATCGTTGCAAGATGGACAATTTTGATGTTGAAGGGTTGAGCCTTACTTTTTCTTGAACAATTCATCAAAAGTACGAAGGCTGGGGATCGTTAAAGGTGGTGTCCCACGAATATTTTCGTGAATAAACTGTGAAGACAGGCTGGTAGCAAAAGTCATATAAGTCACCAAATACTATTTCTTTTATAATGATTCTGCGTATTGATTGGCATAATCACGATTGAAAGATGTTCAATAGTGCAGGGAATGGAGAAAGGGAGATGGGAAGGGGCCTAATGAGAGGGCAAAGGTTGAGTGCCGGTCGCAAACTGAACATAAACACACTTTTTACTTACAGTATATGTATGAGGGGGCTCATTCCCTTCGTGGTAGGAGCCAATCATTCTTTTCGTGTGTCTTTAATCTTTACCATCTTGCCATCTGCCCCATCTTTAAGTGATAGCTGTTAGAAAACTAATATTGGTACTTTTTTGTCCTTACATTAAATTGTGAAAAGCTTGCGAAGACTAAATTCTTTTTATTGTAATTCGCAAATTAAATACATATTCTCTCCGAGAAAATAAATGGTGACTTCGTCTTTTACACTATAACCCTCGCTTTTCGTTCTACTTCTAGGTAATCAATAATCAAAATGGCCGATGATCGATTATTGATGAACTCAATCGATTATTTTTCTGTCAACTTTGTGACTAATAAACACAGAATTCTAAACATATTCTAATGCTCTCATATTATCACGGATCTCCTGTAAGAATGAAAGAAGCCATGCGACCGTTTTAAAAAATTTTTCTCCGATTTGGCTGATACTTGGTTAGTTAATCATAATGAGGGAAAAGAGAAGGCATAACCACTTGTTTTCGCCAAATTTGCATTTTTATCGATTTTTTGATCTACAACTTTGTGGAGTCATATCTCACTCAAATTTTGACCTACAGCGTGAATTTTTTTTTTCAATCGACTCGAAATGAACTAATCTAGAAGTTACTCAACACAATGTACGCGCGAAAACGTCATCTTCTACCTGTTTTCTTCGAAAAACTGATTTTTTGGGTACAAAATGCAAATTTTCTCAAAATTTTTCAACAAAGGGTACGATTTTTATTCGCAATTCTGTTTCCTCATCCTCGAATTGAGGTACTCACATATTTCTTAAGCCATAAGTCGTGGCACCCGATATCGATCCTCAGAGGGAACCCGGACTTTGCGTTATTTTCATTCAAAAATACATTTCGTATCTCCTCTCTCTTCATTTTCGTGCAAATTCGCACTCAAGGTATACCAATCGAAAGCTCTCGACGAGCTCTACAAAAATGACCGAATAGCACAAGTCATGAAATTTGATCGTTTTCAAGATATGCCAGAAAAACCTTTTATTCTCCACTTTTTTGCTGTACAATGCAATTGATTCACGGTGCTATTTGCTCCCTAGAACGTGTTTTGCTTATATCAACGTGTTTTGCTTATATTTTGTTATTAGTGTTATAGAAAAGAAAAAAAACAGCAAATAAAATAGCAAAGATATAAATATGTTTATCTTAGATATTCAAAGAATCATTGGAAAATAAGCATTTTGAAATACGAAACTATTCATCGATGTTTCCGATATTGGAATCTGAATGGTCGAAAAAAATATCCGGATCATCAAAATACTCCTTCAGATCACTGTGAAGGAAATCATAGACAGCGTCAGCAGTAATCTCTCTATCATCCTCCACCACATCGACCTCCTCCTCGATCTGAATCTCATCCTCCTCCAAATCCATGAGCAAATCATCCAGGAGCGCTCTTTTTCTTCTACTCTTCACTCCGTTACTATCCAGTTGCTTCTTCTTCGCTGTGACGAGAGTTCCGCTGTGACCATATTCCGTTGACCCTTCGTTAAGAGTATCCATTGAAGTACGAAGAATAGTACGAGCAAACGCATTGCTGCAATGATCCTATTGATTGCAAAAGAGTAACGAACATACGTGGTTAGAGAGCAAAGTGAAAGTGAAAGCGAATATATCTATCTCTCGTTCAGTGAGAGGGCACGAGAAAAGAGTGCAAAAAACACATTGGAGAAAGCACACAACGTCTCGTTGTGAATCAATTGCATTGTACAGCAAAAAAGTGGAGAATAAAAGGTTTTTCTGGCATATCTTGAAAACGATCAAATTTCATGACTTGTGCTATTCGGTCATTTTTGTAGAGCTCGTCGAGAGCTTTCGATTGGTATACCTTGAGTGCGAATTTGCACGAAAATGAAGAGAGAGGAGATACGAAATGTATTTTTGAATGAAAATAACGCAAAGTCCGGGTTCCCTCTGAGGATCGATATCGGGTGCCACGACTTATGGCTTAAGAAATATGTGAGTACCTCAATTCGAGGATGAGGAAACAGAATTGCGAATAAAAATCGTACCCTTTGTTGAAAAATTTTGAGGAAATTTGCATTTTGTACCCAAAAAATCAGTTTTTCGAAGAAAACAGGTAGAAGATGACGTTTTCGCGCGTACATTGTGTAGAGTAACTTCTAGATTAGTTCATTTCGAGTCGATTGAAAAAAAATGTCACGCTGTAGGTCAAAATTTGAGTGAGATATGACTCCACAAAGTTGTAGATCAAAAAATCGATAAAAATGCAAATTTGGCGAAAACAAGTGGTTATGCCTTCTCTTTTCCCTCATTATGATTAACTAACCAAGTATCAGCCAAATCGGAGAAAAAATTTTTAAAACGGTCGCAAAAGGGGTCTCATTTTCCTACATTTTTACAGGAGATCCGTGTTATATCGATGTTATCGATGATGTCGGTCTTACATGGGAATGGTCGGAACTCACATATCCCGATTTTCACGAAAGTTGCAGGGTTTACTAAATAGACTACGCTGATTTCAAATCAGCCTTAAAAACCTGCCAAATGTTTTTCTGAAGCGAGTTATAGCCCGATGAAAATCGATTTTTTTCCATTTTTCAGGCATTTTTTCAACAGATTTCCCGACGCGACATGAGCTTGCTCTTTTTCCCCACTCCCAGATGCAGCGCAGTCAAGTAATACGTTGTTTGGTTGGTATCCAAGAAGGATCTTGTGAAATTAAAAAAAAATTGATCACGCATGAATCAGTAAAGGAAGTGCACAGCCGGGGAATCGAAGCAGCTCCCTCCGGAATGCCAACAAAACATCATATTGACCGTATAAAATACACTTGTTTATTTGGTACGAGAGTAGCCAATCACTCCCACAAGAGACTTTCTTGTTTTGCATGGTTCAGAAACTATGCCGATCTCGTTTATATATAACCAGTCGGTCGCGCGCGCCTACGGCGCGCGTTATCGACTGCATTGTGCCTAGGGCGCTAGGTTGGGTTGTGTGTTGTTTATTGACGTTTGTAGAAAATAAGCAGTTTTTTTTGAGAATTTCTTCGTCTTTTTGAATCTATCAGAGGTGTATGAGACTTGACGATGACTTCACAGAATTTTACTCAAATCTGACCAATCGAACTTATTCTGACCCACCGACTGTAGTCTACAATAGGCATAATCATATAACTCAAATAATGCTTAGTACGAAAATTTTTACTCAAATCTGACCATCGGTACTTAATCTGACCCACCGAACCGGGTTACAGTAGTCTACAATAGACATAATCATATAACTCGAATAATGCTTATTGTTAGTACGGCAATTTTTACTTAAAGTTGACCATCGGTACTTAATCTGACCCACCGAACCGGGTTACGGTAGCTAATAATCATATTCCTTATCCTGCTACAGTAATCGGTGATGTGCTTGGTTGTGTTACAGTAATATGTACCATGACGTATAACACTAATGTTAACTTACCTTGCCTTAACTTAATTTACGTTAGCATGGCTTAATTTCCCTTTGTTTACTTAACTGTACTTAACTTATTCCTTATGGCCTTATTACTTAACTTAATCCTTGACTTATAACTTAAGTAATGACGACTTGACTTATTAGCTAACTTGGTATGGGTTGGAACCGACTAAGCCCCGCCCACCGCTGATCAGTTCCATCGCGCACCAAACCCGTCTGGTGTACGCCGAGCACTACATTGAAAGCGAGAGAGAGAGAAAGGGGGCGTGGCCGGTAACAAACACGATCACTTTTCTGCTTTATTTATAGTGTATTGATATAGCGCGCGGCGAAGCTCAGCCGGGTTAGAGAGAGGCAGCGGAGAGACAATCGAGAGGCGGGGCGAGATGTAGAAGGCTACATCTCGCTCGCCTCTCGATTGTGACTTCCTTTCGTTAGCACCATTTGTCATTTTCTTATGCAAGTACATTTTATACGCACAATAACACTTTACCATGCTGCAGCTAGGAATGGATAGGGATAGACAAGAGAAGAGAAGAGAATAGAGGGATAAAATTCATATCGCGCGGGGAAATCAGTTGAACAATCATTTGAAAAAAATCGCCTTTTGTCGGGCTATAACTTGCACCAGAAAAACATTTGGCAGGTTTTTAAGGCTGATTTGGAATCAGCGTAGTCGATTTAGTAAACCCTGCAACTTCGTGAAAATCGGGATATGTGAGTTTCGACCATTCCCATGTTAGAATAAACTATCAAGGGCAGAATTGTGCGACTATATTCTACTGTCCCTATTTTGTAATACAAATATAATTTAATTAATTTGAGGAATTAACAGTGACGGGTGTCTCATGTCTACTTTGTCTCGGGGCCTTTCTCTTCCTGTGCTGGGATGAACTCCGTATGCAAGGTAAATAGAGGACTTTTTTAAAATAAATAAATCTAAATAAATTTAATAAACATTAATTAATATAATGAATAAAATTATAAAATAAATATTAAGATGGCTACTGGCATCATCACTCCAAACTTCCTCCCATTAACATAGGACAGCAGGGATGGATGAAGAGAGTTGCCGTTGTTATGGTCAGTCATCAAGTATTAAAATGATAACGAAGAGCAAATCAAGTTGAGCTACTGGCGGAACTAATTCATTTGAAAATTTTTGAAAATGAATTTGTTAAAATTTTCTTCCATTTGTATTCAACAAAACATACAAAAATGAAGCGTTGCACATACATTCGTCCAGATCTGCAACTTCTTTAAATACACATTTTAATTAGGAACTTTCCCCTCTGGCAATGCTCACTAGCTTTCTTTGTCTACGAGAGAGCGTTGCCAGAAGGGATAGGCAAATTTGCTCGGGGTGTGTTTTCAACTTGACCAAAAATCGCTTACATATAAGTCATTAGCGTTAAGAATATTGCTACTTTCTGGGACCAACGACAGAAAAACGATATTAGGTCATTGTAATAAAATATTGTACATATTCACTAAATATCGAACGATTTTTCTTTGATTTTTGCCATTAGTGTGCTCAATAATAAAAAGTGAACGACACTTGGTCATTATAGAAAATATGAAACGTATCATAGAGGAGCGATCATAACTGAATGGCCGTGTATATGATTTAAATTTACCACTTCAGGGTGCCTGTCTGATCAACGCCACCCTCTTCCTCTTCACCTTCCTTCGCATTCGCAAGGATGGTTTCGACTGATCTTTGATCTTTGAACTACGGTGACCCCTTCCACTTGGACGCACTGCTCAAACTAATCTATTAATATATCTATCTATTGTCACGTGTATTCATTCAACTGCTAGTCAGATTTGTATAAAGTTTCATCATTAAACTGTCTACATTTCAAGTTACAAATACTATAGTAATACTAATACTTTATCCAGTCAGCATATCATATGCAGAAGGATCAAAGCAGGGAGAATTTTTTCATATTCACAAGTTCTATCCTTCGATATCATCCATTCAATATACGAAACTAGATAACAACAGTCAAATAACCCACGAAAAGCTACGTTGCTTGCTCGATTTTCCTGCTTGACAAGATGCAAAAATGTATTTCAAACCGTAAAAAAGAATCATCGAAATAGGAGACCATTATATCGCATTCCAGATCCAGTGATTTATTTCACTGCATAGTTGATCTTATTTTTTACAACATTTTGTTCCTGATATTTGATCTCGACAAAGAATGTAATACTCTAAGTGTATGCAATGTAATGTCAAACTACAGTATACACAGTAGTAGCAAAGAAAGCGACATTTATGTCAGTCAAATCATACAAGATCTTCTCTCTCGTATATATCCAACAAACGAGTGAACATTGTGTGTGCAAATGAATGAGGTGATCAGAGTTAGTGTGTACAACGCACGTCGAAGGGGTACTGTATAACGGGGGTACTGTAGGAGGCGGGACTTGAAAGGGGGCGGGGCTTTACCATCGAGCTACTATACGCTATATTCATGTAAACTGATACAATGAAAGATTTTGATTGAGAAGAGAAGGCGCTTGAGATACTAGTGCACAATAGAGTTACAAATACTAATCGCCAATTATTGATTGACTAAAATTACGGACAGGAAAATAATCGATAGATAACAAAAAGTGGGCGGGGCTTACGATTGGAAATGGTGATAATGTGTGTGGGTGTTTGTGAACAAAGAGATACAGCGGTTCGAGATCATACAGAATCCATCGTGATGAGTGAGAGAGAGGGAGTGGGCGTGGCCAGGAGGGGGCGGGACCAATGATGGGGGCGGAGCTTTACAACAAACAATATTACGAGAAGAGCGAGAGGAAAAATAGTGCTGATTCGATGATAGAGTAATGAATGAGTACAAAACAGTATACGGTAATATCAATAATAATAATATAATATAGAACTCTTTGGCTGTTTAAATCACCGATAGTGTTGTAGACCCATGCAAGATGCAAAAAAAAGAACAAACAAAATGAATGAATGAAGGGGGCGGAGCTTGAGTGAGAGGGCTTTCGGTCGCTGGCTACCCGTATGCATCTATGTGTACAATTTGTGTGGGGGCGGGCGGGGCTAATCGATAAATGGGCGGGGCTTGTGAGACAAACTGTCGGAAGAATAAAGAGGAGGAGCAAACGGGACGGAGGTATAACGAGCAACAACGGGTGGAGATGAGTGGAGGAGTACGGTACAGGGGTACGGTAGGTATACTGTATAGGACACGAAAATGAAAGAATGGATACAAGCGAGGATACAACTGAATGATAATCGGACACTAAACACTACGGGTATACGGTATGAGAGCAACGACTAGAGTAAGAGGCCAAAGACCGGCATCAAAGATCAAAGACTAAAGATCAATTCTGCGAGTCAGATCCACCGGGTTTGCCCATGGCGCCATTGGCTCCGGCGGCCAGAGGCATCTTGAACTGCATTCCGAGAAGGGATTGAGGATTGAGGAACTGCTGCTGCTGTTGTTGTTGGTGCTGCGCTTGCTGCAATTGGTAAGGATTAGTAAAAGTCGTCCGCTAGCGCACGCACCACCCGCACCATTATCATCGTGTGGTGGCTACAGTACACAAGGCACACACAAGATAATGAGACTATACCCTGTGTTTGTGGAAGGGAAGGGGCGGAGCCTATGAATGGACACCGTGTTGTCCTTGCCTTCTAAGATGAGGTGAAGTATCGAGACAGTACCTGTGCCACGTGCTGCTGTTGCAGTTGCTGCTGCAGACTGGCCAACTGCTGGGCTTGCTGTTGTGCATGTTGTTGTTGCTGCGCCTGCTGCACTTGCTGTTGTTGTTGAGCGGCGTGTTGTTGTTGCTGCTGTTGTTGTTGTTGTTGTTGAGCGAGTAGGGCAGCGAGAGCGAGCGGATTGTTGTTGGAGCCGCCCAATTGAGCACTCAGCTGTGCGAGCAATCCTGGTGGCAACATTCCGGACGCGAGACCAGGTAGACCAACTGCTTGAGAGGAAGCAGGCTGAGCCTGTTGCTGTTGTGCTTGCTGTTGGGCTGCTTGACTAGCTTGCTGTTGTTGCTGATTCTGAAAAGATATCTCAATCAAAAGTGTGCTTATTTATTGGTGAATACAAGCAGACTATTGATTTATTGATTGATTTAAAGATGACAAGTACCTGTAATTGCGCCCGTCGTGCGAGCACCGACTGCAACAGCTCAGGTGCAGCAGCAGGATTCAGCTGCATCAACTGCCGTAGTTGATCGTCCGTGATCGAGGCGATCTGCTGCGCCTGTGCACGTTCTTGCTGCAGCCGCTGTTGATGCTGTTGTTGCTGCTGTTCGAGATGCGCCCGGAGGAACATCGCTTCGAGCTGCAAATACAAAATATATTCAATTAATATTAAAATAATAATATTATTATTAATATTAAGCGTTTCTAGTCATCAAATTCGAAGAAGCCAAATTATTTTTTAAAGTCACTCCCACCTGATTCGGCACGCCCTGTGGCGCTTGCGGCAACTGATTCTGTTGTTGCTGTTGAGCTTGTTGTTGTTGCTGCACGGCTGCTGCATGCTGCTGTTGCTCAAGCTGCTGCTGAAGCAGTCGCAGTTGGAGGAGAGTCTGAGGATCGATGCCACCTGAAACGAGCAAGAGTCCGTTATGAATCAAAGATCAAAGAACAAAGATCAAAGATCAAAGACTAAGGATACAAGAATGAAAAATAAGGTCTTGTGCGCACCTCCGCCAGCAGCCGCAGCGTTCAATAGCATGTGCAGCGGGGGTGGGCCTCCGTTGGCTCCGCCCCCTTGTGGGACTTGTCCTGCGAGTGCAGCAAACGATGGGCCGGGAGTGGTTGGAGGACCTGCAGACGATGGAGGCTGTGGTGTGGCATTGTGTGAGCCTGAACAGATTGTGTGATTGGAGTGGTTACGGTAGTAGTTCAATCTGGTCACGTTTATGATTAGTTCGATTTTGATTATTATGTAGTCAGGCAACATAGAGGGTTAGGTGTGAGTATGGAGTGGATGGGGGAGTGTTCGATGCTGGACTTAATTCAGTGCACAAGGGATACGGTAGGTTAATCACGGGTAATCATCATGGGAAAATCGATAATGTTACCTGATGCAGCGGCCGCAAGGGCAGCCTGCAGCATGGCAGCGTGCTGCGCGGCAATGTCCGACGTGCCGTTAGTGAGCGAGGCTCCTGAGCGGAATGAGTACGGTAGGTGGATGTGCGAGGTATACGGTATGAGATTATAAAACTCTGTGTGTACGACGTGCAACAGAATACTTTCTTATGGTGGTAAAAACACTCAATTGGGATAGTGTGAGGGAAGCAAGAGACCGTAGAGCAGAGAGGGACAGCGGACAAGAAAGATCAAAGATCAAAGATCAAAGATCACGACATACCTCCCATGGGTGGTGGTCCAAGCGGTAGACCGGTGAGACCGGCTCCGGGTGGTCGTTGAGGGAGCGTCGATGATGGTCGAGACTGAGCTGCAGCTGCAGCGGCCGCAGCTGCCGCCGCTTGCTGTTGTTGATGGTGTTGTTGGGCTGCAGCGACGGCCTGAGCGTGTTGCTGTTGCTGCTGTTGACTGGCACCGAGACCATTGGGCATATTCGGTTTGGGCTGAGCTCCACTGCAAAGAGCGAACATTATCTCTCTGATTATTATTTCAAGTAAAATAAGTGCAAAAATTGTCCCCTAAAACGAATACCTGCAGAAGCTTTTGATAGAGGAAGAAAGAATGAGGGAGGAAAAGAGATAGAGAGAGGGAGAGAGAGGGGGGGGGAGAGAGAAAAAGAAAAGGGAGAGGGAGGAAGAGAGCGAATGAATTATAGATATATCATCTCATATTCACTCCTTTATTGCTCGCGATATAAGGAATAATATATTTCATGAAATGAATTAAAAATGGCGTGGAGATAGAGAGGAAGATGAAAAGGGAGAGGGAGAGAAACAGAAAAGGGAGAGGGAGAGAGACATCGAGATAGATCTCCCATCGACCATGCATACATATTCGAATTCTCGATGTTCATCTACTATTCTATCTTCTTCTTCCTCTTTCTTCTCTCCTCATCCTCCCCTTATATCACTCATTCATTCATTCATTTCTATATATTCCCTGTCCAAACTCTCATCTATAATTCATTCGTTCTCATAAAAGGAGCAAAACCACTCCGAGCTAATGTGAAACTCTCTCCACTATGGTAATGCCACTACAGTATCCCACCTACGGTACTACTCATACCTACAGTACCCAATATGTGCTACCGTACCTGGCCATTCGCATCTTCTCAATCATCATCTGCTGCATCTGCTGTTGGGTCGCAGGAGGATATCCAGCAAGGGCGGGATGGGTCGCAAACTGCGGAGGAGCCATGCTGAAAACATCACACATATAAATACTATTATAGAAACGGATACCGTAATCGATCAGTCAAATAGCAAAGTTCAAAGATCAAATAATAAAAGTATACCTGGTGCTGGGGAGACAGTGAGGCTGCATGGACGCAGCGCCTCGTTGCTGTTGTTGTTGCGCTGCAGCTGCAGCAGCCGCACTGTGTGCAGCCTGCGCCGCTCCGGCCAACAGTCCTGACGCGGCGGCTGACGATACCGTAGGCAGGAGCACGGATGAGGATGTTCCGTTGGACGCGGACACAGACGCGGACGGGGCGGCGGATGTGGGCGTCGGCGCCACAGTCACACTCGGGGGTGGAGCGACTGATGGCGTCGACGATGTGGAGGGAGGCGGAGCGGACGCGGCAGGCGCGGGGCCAACCGCGACCTGACTCGTCGGAGACGTGGCCGCACTACGGGCTGCTGACGCGGGCGCGGATGGCGTTGATGTAGACGCAGCAGGGACTCCCGATGTTGATGGCTGATGCGGCAGTTGCTGCGGCTGTTGGGGCTGTTGCAGACCGCTGGGTCCTGCAGTGGCTGCACCATTATGACCCGAGGAGGACGGTGGAAGAGGAGCGCCTCCGTTCCGGAACTTGGCGATATCCTGCGCGATCTTCACGTGCATGCCACACCATTTGCTCGGCTTCTGAAAAAAAATTTACTTAATATTGTTTAATTATTAACTAGTTTATCAAATTGAAATGGATTATGTTTACTTTACATCATGGTCAAAATGACACCAAGAAAAAAGGGGAGTGGCCTAGTTTGACCTATAATTACAGATGGATACCATACCTTGACAGATGGCTTGAGGAAGTTTGCGTTGGTGAGGGACAGAGCGAGTTGGGTCCCGAGTGGAACCGTGTTCGGCATCAACTGAGCGATCATCGATTGTAGCTGCAAAATTAAACAAATACTTCGAACAATGGATTTTATTTATTTATTTATTTATTTATTTATTTATTTATTTATGTATTTAATTCTCGCCCGAGGCTTCGCCAGAAGTTCAATGGATTTAAGCAATTTTTACATTTTTATGCAAGATTTATATAATTTTGTTTGTAAAACTCACTTGCTGTTGATGGTTGATATTCGGGTTTGCCTGATTGTTCATCAACGCCAGTAGACTCTGTTGAACCGCGGCGGCAGACTGTTGAGGCACAGCCATGGCTGGTGGCGGCATGGCGCCCGCGAGGGCCGCGGCGGCAGCCGCTACGGACGCGGGCGGCTGTGCGGCAGCAGCTTGCTGTTGTTGTTGTTGCTGCTGAGCGACCTGCTGCAGCAGTGGTGGCAGTTGGCCGTTGAGCATCATCTGCAAATAGAATAGATGGATGATGTCTTTTGATCGGATACAAGTGGGCATGTTTGTCTAGTCTTTCATTCAATTCTCTCTCTTTCTTTGTGTGTTCAGAAACCGATCTCTTCGTCTTTAGCGCGCACCAACCAATAGAGAACAAGAGGGAGAGGGAGAAGAATAAGGAGAGAGAGAAGAATAAGGAGAGGGAGAAGAATAAGGAGAGGGAGAGGGAGAGGGACGAGAATATATCAGAGCGCAAATACAGACCCCGTGAGTCTCTCCCTCTAGAGCAAACATTGACGAATGCGGAAAGAGAGGGAGAGTCGACAGCCGATACATATTCATATCGTTGATGACAATGTTTGTCCTCTCCCTCTCCCTCTCCTTCTCCTTCTCCCTCTCCCTCTCCCTCTCCCTCTCCCTCTCCCTCTCCCTCTCCCTCTAGTCAACAAACACCAAGTGTACTTCCATCTTCGAGACACCATCATCCCCTTCTCAAACACTCACACAAGCATATTCAATCTCATTTCGTCGTCTTCTTTTTCACCCCTTTCAGACATCAGAGCTGTGTTTACCCCCAAAAGAACGGTCGAGAAGGAGAGGGAGAGGGAGAGGTAGAGGGAGAGGTAGAAGGAGAGGTAGAGGGAGAGGGAGAGGGAGAGAGGTCAACGATCGCACCCCGGTGATACATTTTAATCCCTCTGTCCCCCTATCCGACTGATTGCAACATGGACAAACAAAACAAAGCCGATTGCCTCACCTATTGATCTCTCTCTCTCTCTCTCTCTCTCTCTCTCTCTCTCTCTCCGTCTATCAATAGTAATACAGACTGTCAGGAAGGAAGGCACACTACACACATAGGGGAGTGTTTGTGGAGGGGGTGCCAATGAGCCAAACCATGCTAATTATGTACTGTAGATACAGGGAGAGGCAGAGAGGTAGACAACAGCAAAGCCAAGAATAGACATAGGAGGAACTGACTCTAGTCTGTTTGTTTCAAAAGAGGAAGGACCCAAGGACAGTAGAGGAGCGCGGAGGGATAATACCGCGGGGCGGTAATACCAAATCCCCCTAGCGAATGAGCATTCGCAAAACAACAAAGGGCGAGCTCCCCTATCATCCCTCCTTCCAATCCCCCATCACGGATATTACGGGGGGGGATAACCCCCTGCGTTATCCTCTCTACCTCTCTCTAAAGAGTGTACAAATCGGATATGAATGCTCTATGAAATGATGAAATCCCTCTCTCTCTCTCTCTCTCCCTCTCTCTACCCAATATAATATATTCTACTTCATTCAATCTCGCGAAATGGTAATACGATTTAGGATTTAACTTCGTTTCTCTCCCTCTCCCTCTCCCTCTCCCTCTCCCTCTCCCTCTCCCTCTCCATCTCCCTCTCCCTCTCCCTCTCCCTCTCCCTCTCCCTCTCCTTCTCTCTAAACCACATTCGTGTATGCTGTCGGCGGGGATAGCGACGAAAATGCAATCGACGAGAACTATTAGGGGGGAGTGATGAGATGCAGACGAATGGACGGAGAGAGAGAGGGACAACATTTGGATGGAGAGGGAGAGAGAATAAGGAGAGGGAGAGAGTGGAAAGTAGCCGTAATTGAGTAAAAAGGAAGAGAGAGCATTCGATTAGGGACAGGCTGGCTGTCCCTTTCCCTTCCTTTCCCTTCACTTCCCCCTTCTTCTTCTTCTTCTTTCTTTCTTTCGAAATACACAAAACACAATAAAACAGCCACGATTAGTTCAGTTGATTGACCGTGGCGAAATTGGATGACAACTAGGTCGGAACAGGGAGAGGGAGGGAGAGAGAGAGGGAGAGAGGGAGAGAGAGGGAGAGAGAGAGAGAGAGAGGAGGAGAGGGAGAGAGAGAGGAGGAGAGGGAGAGAACGACAGAAAAAAAGAGTGCGGCGCTAAAAGCGATTATCTCGGTGTCCGCAACTTTTTACCTCTCAATACAACACTAGTTGCATTCCTCTTTCACGTAAACATCAAAATCGAATCAAATATCTTTCAGAAACAGTACTCACTTGTCTAAACTCCATGGACTGTCGCACGGCGTCAGGCGCACCAGCTGCGCCAGCAGGAGGCAGCTGGGCGCGCTGCTGCAGCATCTCGAGCGCGCCTGGCGGTAGACCAGCCGCGCCTAGACCTGAGAGGAGAGCCGCGGGCGTCTTTAGTGGAGAGGGTGCGGGCGTTGTTGTGGCGGGCGCAGCGCCTTGCGTCGACTGGTTGATGAGGTAGGACGAAGGCAGATTTAGAGGGTTGAGAGGAGAGGGACGATGACCGGGGTCGTTCGGATGAGAGGCACCTGCAATGGAGATCATCATTATTGATTTATTGATTGGCTTATCTATCCCGGGTACTGTAGTCAGTATCGATTAGTCACAAGCTACGCTTTCGAAATGTGGAAAAACTGTGTTGCATACAATCATCCGGTACAACTCTCCCTCTCCATCTCCCTCTCCCTCTCCCTCTCCCTCTCCCTCTCCCTCTCCCTCTCCCTCTCCCTCTCCCTCTCCCTCTCCCTCTCCCTCTCCTTCTCCCTCTCCCTCTCCCCCTCGTCATGATTCATTCATACTATTCATATCTTTTGTGCACAGGAGGGAATTCTCTCTCATGACCGTTGCTCTTTTCTATGCGTCGATCTTCGCTGTACAAATATATCATCAACAATTCTCGTTGCGAAAGGGGAGAGGGAGAGGGAGAGGGAGAAGGAGAGGGAGAGGGAGATTGAGAGGGAGAGGGAGAGGGAATGAAAGCAAGTAATCGCTCCCGCATCATTTGACTCATGGCTGACGATGCAAATAGGAAAGGGATGAAAAGGGCACGTCTAGAGGGGACAAAAACTGAGTCCCTTTTTTCAAGAATTCATTCGTCATAGTTACAAAATAGATGAAAAAATGGGGCGGGGCTTGGAATACGAGACTCGAACCCCATTTCGGATCTCACTCTCTCTCGTCTTCCAGTGCTCGTTTCTCATATTACACTGCAGTGTTCTGCGCGAATAACACACAGACACAGTACACGGGAAGTGAACCTGGAGGGGTATAGGTCTAGAGAGGTGGTGGGGTAGAGAGGTAGAGAGATAGAGGTAGAGGTGGAGGTAGAGCGGTAGAGAGATAGAGGTAGAGGTAGAGCGGTAGAGGGGCAGAGAGCACACTCGTCAAAACATCAGAGATGTGTGAAGTGTGGACAATAAATGCATAGACTATGATCGACTATCACCGCCAACTCCCCTCTCTTTCACGTCTTACACGTAAACGATAAACAATTAATAGCCAACTACTTGCTCAACACACACCACAAAACCCACAATCAACACCAACTTCTCCACAGTTTCTCTCAGAATTCTGCTAAACAAAATACAGAAAAAAAGATTTTTTAAAGAAATCGGTGGTAAAACATATAGTAGATCTACATGATGGGTGCCATCACAAGGTTTATGGAGTATTACGAGAAGAGCTCACTAGGAGCACCTAATGACAATCGATTTCTATAGAAATGATAGTAACCCTATATATTTTGAAATATTTAAAACACTTACCCTCACTCTTGGCACCTTCACTAGGCGCGGCACTGGAAGGTCTCGTCGTTCCTCCTCCATTCATTCCATTCACTCCACCATTCGGCGTCAATCCACCTCCATTCATCGCTGGCGGAGTCGCGGATGGAGTTCCGACTCCCGAATCCGCATGCAGTTGCTGTTGTTGTTGTTGCTGCTTCAACGACATTGCGGTAGGAGCGATGCCGATCACGCCGTTTCTGCAAAAGAGAATTGTTTTACTGTTGTGGTCTCAATTCATCCCGTCACTTTCCCGTTTCAACATCAACGTATATTTTAAGGAAAGGCATTTTCAATGATTTTCTCTTCTGTGACGGTTCGAATATTCCATTTAATCGTAATCAATTGCTCAATTGTTGCTCATCAGAATTGGTTGTTTATATTTATGCTTTTTGTTGTCAGTCGTTAATCGAAATAAATTTCAATCCACAAACACGGTGCCTGGGCATTCGAGTGAACGGGAGACAGAGAGAGCCTGTCCTTAATTGTAAGCGCCCGTCTCTCGGCTAGCATGATGCCATGGACAAAAAATGGAAAGCAGAGAACACACTCGACGTCTGCATCCAGGCGGTTAGAGGGAGGGAGGCAAGAGACTGTGTCGAATGGAGAGAGTCAGACAGACAGACAGACAGACAGACAGACAGACAGACATCCAATATAAACAGCTAGATTGTATTAATAACGTATTCGATTCTCGGTACGCCTTACAAGCCAATGAATACAACACTAATGTGCATATAATACTACAGGACTAATAATAATATACCATAATAAGACTCATAATATGATGATTGAGCTTATTCATTCATTCTCTACATATACACAAAAACACTCAATTCCATACAGTCTCCCTTTTCATGTACCCATGTGCAAAACGTAAAACGTATGTACAAAATTTTCATGTACAAATCCCCGAGCTAATCTAGAAATTATCCGAATGATCTCGCGCTTTCTTTGTCTACGAGAAACTTTCTCTCACTTTCTTTGTCTACGATAGAGCGTCGTCAGAGCGGACAGTAAAATTCTCTTGGTGTGCCTTTAACGTTCTACATACACAAATATTTCTATTTTGACAGACTCCACTTTAAGCGTTCTCTATTTCTATTTCTAGTCTTCATAATATCCCCCTCACTTTTCCCCAGTGAACAGTCGAGCTGAACCGAAACGAGCGAGAGGGAGAGAGGGAGAGGGGAGAGGGAGAGACAGAAATATAGTCTAGGTTGTTTACTATATCGGCTCACACACCCTTCACTGTACAGTATTATGATCATGAAAAGAGAGAGAACCAACGAACGAACGTATATCATACGCTGTATTATTCACGACCATTCTCATCCTCTCCCTCTCCCTCTCCCTCTCCCTCTCCCTCTCCCTCTCCCTCTCCCCTCTCCCTTTCATACTCTCGTTCACAATAATTCCACGAGTAAAGGGAGAGGACATAATACCAGCCTGTTGTAGTCGGCTGTAGCGCGGGCAACACACATACATATGAGCTAATCCGATATCGGATAATCTCTCCCTCTCCTTCTTCCTTTCTCCCTCTCTCTCTCTCTATCCGTCTACCACCACCCCCCCCCCCCCCCCGATTAAACCCTCTATCCTCTTCCTCGTTT
>CALSFV010000480.1:0-102101 GCA_943737045.1 Parapristionchus giblindavisi
AGAGTTTGTATGTTGAGCGGTCGTTCTTGCTTTGAAAGTCATGAGAACGCTGTGAAATAGAATTGAAACTCTTTTTACAAAGGACGACAAATATTTTTACTAAAAATCAGGCCATCAAAAGTGGACAAAATTGTAAATTTCGAAATTTCTGTATTTCTTTTCGAGGAATTTGCTTCTAGTATAGTTGATTATACAACACAACAGTGTATGTGCATGATGGGAGAGGGAGAGGGAGAGGGAGAGGAAGAGAGAGGAGAGGGAGAGGGAGAGGAAGAGAGAGGGAGAGGGAGAGTGAGAGGAAGAGAGAGGGAGAGGGAGAGGGAGAGGAAGAGAGAGGGAGAGGGAGAGGGAGAGGAAGAGAGAGGGAGAGGGAGAGTGAGAGGAAGAGAGAGGGAGAGGGAGAGGGAGAGGGAGAGGAAGAGAGAGGGAGAGGGAGAGGGAGAGGAAGAGAGAGGGAGAGGAAGAGAGAGGGAGAGGGAGAGGGAGAGGAAGAGAGAGGGAGAGGGAGAGGGAGAGGAAGAGAGAGGGAGGGCGTACGTACGCAAGGATCGGGATGATTGGCAACGGAAATTCGACGTGAAATATGAGAAAACATGAAACTGTGGTCGCAACTGGAGATGTTTAGGACGCTCCCATTAGCAAGACGATAGCCGATATGATATATCATAGATATTCTAGCTGGCCGTAGCACACTGAGCATCCCTATGCACGCAGAAATCAGAGATCGATTACGGTTCACTATTGATTTGCTGAATGACTGGGAATAATTCGCTTGGGGTACCTTATCTTATCTTAGCTATAGGGATTTTTTTTCAGTGTGGTTCTGCTGTCTAGCCAATAATTATTGATAATCAATCGATTGATTAGTGATGCTGCATACTCCGATGGAGTACTGTATGTGATGGTGAGAGTTATCGATTGATAGAATTATTGATCGACTCATGGATACTGTAAGGTGATTTAAGCGAATCAGGATGGGAGTAACGGCATCTCTCTCTCTCTCTCTTTCTCTCTCTCTCTCTCTCTCTCTCTCTCTCTCTCTCTTCCGATAAATAAAAATTCATTCATTCATTTAAATACATTTATCAAGAGTAGACTCTGATGTGCATAGTGAAAAAAGCTCTTCTTACTTCCTACAGTCAACTTATATTATTTTTATTTTTTTTTATAAAAAAAGTAATATATTTTTATATATAATGAATGAAATAAACCGTAGCAACATCAAAAATAAAATATAAATCTGACACAAAATAACCCATCTTGGTCTACAGTATGCCGGTGGGCTAATTCACGGTCTTTCGAATCTCCGGACACTTGTCCCAAAAAATCTTGTAATATTAAGTTTAATTACGTTTTTGGATTATTCTTTTTGTTGTTTAGAACATGGCATCGAAGGCTGCTGCTCGTGTGCGCAAGAAGGAAGTCGTCAAAGTTATCCATTCGGCTCTACTTCGAACTAATATCAAGTTTGTCTAATTTTACGTAATTCTTCGCTTTTTTTGCTCGATTCGTACCGCTATACTCTTTAGTTCTCTGCTTTTGGTATGGATGGAATTATTTTCATATGATTATACGCATGAGCCATCTTTATTGGTATACGAAATGATCATGTCAAATCAAATCAAATCATTTATTTTCCGGTATAAGAGAGAAAGGGATGGTATTGGGTTTTTTTGTCATGATGAAACTCCGTGAAGCTTCCTCGAGTTAATGAAAAACTTGCTCAGAGCTCAGATGGCTTCAGCTGCTCCTCCACTAGGACCTCAACTGGGTCAGAGAGGCATCAATGTAGCCAATTTCTGCAAGGAGTTCAACAAGGAAACTGGACACATCAAGCCAGGTTCGTGACCGGATTGTAGTTCAACATGGAATATAGGAAAGACTATCTGGGTTGATCGAGACACTGCTGTAGCGCGGCAACCTCTGCATCCACCACACCAAAACGAAATCACGGCGGTTCAATGAAGAGAAATCCCTACATTTAACTTTGGCTTGAAGGCTCTTGCATTACGAAAAATCGGCAAAGTTGATTTGCACTGGGCGGGATTCGAACCTACGAGGTTCGGATCGCAAACAAAAGCTCTATCCACTAAGCCATCTCGGCATGTCTCGCGAATGGTAAAACTCGATGATAGGTCTAGTCAGAAGCGAGCGCCCAGATATACCGTAATCAACTATCGCGCTGGGAGAACCTAGATGTTTTACTGCTCATCATTACTCAGTTTGCGATACTTTCTTTCTCAGGCAAGAGCTTCTTAGTTATTATCATTGAGCCGCCGTGGAAATCGCTTAAAAATCCGTTTTCAAATTTTGAATCCTTATTGAAAATCAGGGACTTTCCTGGAGAACAATGAATAACAATAACGTTTGTCCTGGTTACTATATTTCTGATTCGCCTTGAAACCCATTTTCTGATTTGCGAGCATCTAAATGTTTTTGGTTCTGTTCCTAGCCTAATTCGTTCTCAGATACTCTCACCTATTTATGGAGGAATATAAATAATTTTACTTATATTTATATTTAAAGGAGTCCCTCTTCCCACTCGAATTCACGTCAAACCGGATCGATCGTATGAGCTGGAGATCTGCACTCCCACCTCGTCGTGGTTACTGAAACAAGCGGCGGGAATTCGAAGAGGAAAGCAGTCTGCCGGTACGCTAACTGTAACTCGTACTACTACTATTTACTAATAATAATAATAATAATAATATTCCATAATCTACTGTCTGCATATTATATGCAGAGGGGCCAAATCAGGGGAATCTTCTTCTCCACAAGACTTATCCTTTCGTATCTGAGAGAATTCATCTCCCTACAAAAAACCGTGAAAGTTAATTAAAATTGTGAAATAATCGACGAAAAGTTTACTGCACTTATTCGCGTTCGCGAATTCTACTTTTGAGTTCTCGTTTTCCGGTTTTTTTTAAGTTTGGAAACTTGCCGATTTCGAGTTTCCACTCTTTCTTAAGGAGCCTTGACAGACATCGTTAAACGTTGGAAAAGTGCATCCATTCTAATTAGAATCTCTTAAATCTGTCCCCAGTCGATAATCTACTAGAGTGTGTGGTCAGAGCGGATTATTATTATTATTATTAACTTTACGTGGGTTTCAGAATCAAATATGACAATAAATACAGAATGAATATATTATGGACACATTGAATACAATTCCACAACGAGGCTCCTTTTAATTTCAGGCGAAATCGCTGGCAAATTGTCCGTCAAGCACATCTACGAGATCGCTCTTGTGAAGCAGCGAGACAAGGCTCTTGTTGGAGTGCCTCTTGAGGTTTCTACATTTATTTATTTATTTATTTATATGCTATCAATTGTATGCATCCATAAACAAGTTACTGGTCAAGTTATATAGGTTTCTGTATTTATTTGGATATGAACAATATAATGAAGATATTAAGGATGAATATATTTGATTTAAAACCTATACTTGAACGTTGACAAACGGTTTATCGACAGACGTGCCGTCACAAGCGTCTATATTTGACAAACGACTTCCGCCTACGCTTGTGACATCACTTTTGCCGACAAACCGTTCGTCTACGTTCATGCCTATGGCCTCGATGAAATAAAGAAATAATATTGATTAATTTCTAGGACATTTGCCGTAATCTGGTCAAGCAGTGCCGAACTCTGGGAATCCAGGTTTGTTATATTGCAGCAATAATAGTAATTTGTATTTATCGATTGATCGATCAAATATTGATTATATCGTTGCAGGTTCAAAACGAGGATCTCAATCCTGAGGAATTGGAAGTTTTCTTGAATGAACGAAGAGAGGTAAATAATTAAAATTTAAATTTAAAAAAATATTTATGAAATTGATATTTAACTATAGTCATTTTTTTCCATTATTGTTCTTAAAAAGAGGGGCTAATTTCTCAATTACTCAAAAATGGATAATTACAGACTGTGGCTGCTCAACTGCAAGCACTGGCGGACAAGAAGGCAGCTAAGATGTTGAGAACCGCTTGATCTTTGATCTTTGATCTCTTAGAATATCGTAGTCATTATAGTATATCTTCTGTTTGTTTTCGTCCTTTGTTTCCTGTTGTACAGTCCTATTCTGCATAAATTTATCGATTTTCTTCTGAAATTCTGTTCTGTCTTATTGTCATATATTCCGTTCAGTCGGTTGAGATACCTCTGGATCGCGTGATCGATTTCTATCGCTTATTGATTATCGATTGATATTGATGGATTTCGACTTTCGATCGTTTTTTTATTTTATTTTCTATCAATCACTTCTTCCGATATCTGCATCACCCCATCACGAATACCTAGACAATATGCATATGAAATGTCTGGTAATCATTTGAAATTAACGACAAGAAATTGCTTTACGATAAGAATGATGTCCGACGATGACGTCATCAGAATAAGCGCTATCTTCTCTATCACTTCTTATGAATTCTATCGTTCAACGCTATCATTGGCAGATGTATCGTCGAGTGGCATCGGCGTTATTGCGTCGCCACGTGACGTCATCGTCGATGGGTTCGTCAGAAGAGACGGCCGTGTCGTTCGTATTACGGAACAGCGGAGGACTACGCTTGCACGGACCGAGTACCAGTGTAATACTTTAGTAATTCAGTCTTTTTAGTGATTCATCTGCGCAACAAAACAAGAAATAGCGATTATATATGCAGATAATTTCAAATGTTGTCACATCTTTATTGGATGTATGATAAATAAATAAATAATGATTCGATGGGTACTCGTACTCCGTTACTGGAGGAGTGTAAAGAGTCGAGAATTATGATAGATTTAGAGAGCTTTAGAGAGAAACTCATTTAAAAAGGGCATGGTAGTAACGCCTAACTTCATGCAGTAAGTCAGCATATCTGACTGTTGGTATCATGTTTCTGAACTGCTACATTTTGGGCAACCCACGTATGGCGTGATTTCGAACAGCTGGTGAAATTTAAACATGTGGTGCGATGGAGAGATTTCGAAAAAAGGAGTGTTGAATGATTCTTTTTAGTGGTGCTCAATTGAATAAAGCGCTCGAATAAGTTGGATTAAACATGATAGAGATGGGCACTGTATCCATGATAATCGTGACGAATCTATATCATGGTGCACTGTAATTTACGGTACTGTAGGTGGTGATGTACTGTAGCTTACGGTACCTGTACTGTGCACTAATAATATTTGTAGATCAATATGATCTAGCATTGATTATGTACGTTCTTCAGTCCTCCCATCCTCTCCTCTCATCGCTCTCATCCATTCGCCATCTACACTCGACCACCGCGTTGCAGGCAGGCACACGAGTGAGTCGATCATTTCATAATTAATAATAATAATAATAATAATAATAATAATAATAATAATGATTTATCTACGCCCGAGGCGCGATAGTAATTCAAACATTATTAAATTGTTTGATTTATTTTGATAAATCAATCAAAAAATCGATTTATTCATAATTCAATTCAATTATTTATCTTATCAGCACATTAAATGCAGAAGGGGCCAAAACAGGGGGAATCTTCTTATCCACAAGATTTATCCTTTCGCTTCTGAGAGAATTCATCTCCATTCAAGAAAACGTCAGCATATGAAACTTGATTAGAGTAGTCAAATAACCCACGAAAACTTGACGTTGCTCGTCCAATCGGCCTGCTTGACAATACGGATATACCGCTCCTGACTTTCCAAAGTCTACTAGGAGGGGACTCAACTGTTGATCCTCTTCTCTTGATGGAATAGGCGAATGTAGTTGAGAGAGAATAGTCCAACCGACCGAACCGCAGAGAGAAAAGGCAGAAGCATACGTGGGCTCCACTGCCGCTAGCGGCAATACACCCCCGATTTTTTGCATCCGACCCCCCGATTTCCAAAAAAATCAATCAAAATGACGTATAAAAGCTCCATTTTTTGCTTCCTACCCCCCGATTTTTGCGTCCGACCCCCCGAATTTCATTTCCAGCGGCAATGTCCGCCCACGTATGGGCAGAAGAATGTAAATTGTAAAATGTAGAAGAAGAATTTATTCATATCAAGTGAAATACTCAATGAAGCGAGGGATTTGATAAATACAAATAAATGATACCTTATCATACTAAATATTTACTTAATACCTTAATTTTGATCATAAGTAAATTTGAAATGCTCTTGCGAAGACTATAGCTCGTTGCTTTACTTTAGACAAGCCATATTATTGTGGTATTCGCTTGATTCACTTTCAGCTTTGAAAATCATTTATTGGTTAAAAAATCAATCGATAATTGGCGAAAAATCAATCAATCAATAATTGTCTCAGGAGAAGTTCGAGCAGTTGATGGAGGACGAGGCGAGACGACGACGGCCAGCAGCCCTCTCTGCTGCGACCAGCAGAAAGAGGAGATCGGTCACGGCGAGCATTCCACAGGCGAGTTTATAAGGATGGTGGAACACTGATCCACCTGGTTTAGAACTTTTGTTTTTATGAAAAGTTGGGCCATCTAGTTTAACGGTCATTCACGGTTCGGGTATTCAGCCCATCCATAGGTCGAAAAGTATGTTACAAAGTACCAAGCCTGACTGGTTTTTTAACCAAAATTTCACAAAAAACAAAAACCTGACCGGAATTTTAGCCAAAATTTCACAATAATCGAAAAACCTTACCGGATTTCGAGCGAAATTTGTCAAAAATCGAAAAACCTGACCGGATTTTGACAAACGATAACCTAGCTATTCGACCCATGCGCCCATCAACAGTGTCAAAATTACATATAAATGACAAACATTCTCTTCATAAACTATGGCTTAACCAAAGCACAGAGGCTAACATACTACACACATTATGTAGATAACACAGTATTTATTTTATTTATTTATTAAATAAATAAACAACACAGTATTCCATCTTTAATCTTGTCTGTTTTGATGTTTTTGATCTACTGTGTATTGTTCCTCTTGTGGTATCTTGATACAGGGTATGAAGCGTGAATGTTCCTGGAATGATTCTCTGTTAAATTCGTTTAAAAAAGATATATTTAATGTGTATTTAGTATGTATACTAAATAAATAATAATAATAAATATAGTATAATAGTAGATAAATATAATATAATAGTAAATAAATAAGTGCTTGCAGCCGCGCCATCCTCAAGTGATCTCGATAGCGATCGCGGAGTCGCTCAATCTCTACGATATCCAGACGGATCGACAGGTGCTCAATCTGTACACGGCCACCTTCATTGATGATGGTGAGAGCGGATATAATAATAATAATAATAATAATAATAATAATAATAATTTTATACGTTTATTATTAGTGAATCAGGTTAATTGACGATTAACCTGTGATAACTGCAAAGAACAGGAGTGCCAACAATGATCTCTTTGTCTGGGTCGTGCTTTTCGAACCGTCTTTCAAAGTTGCGAGAGAGCACCCGTCAAATCAATGTTTCACTTGAGAGATGATTATTCGTCCATGCTTTTTCAACTGTTCGAAGATCCACATCGTGAAATCTCTAAAATAAATATAAACAGTGGATAAGGGGGTTGGGTTTTAAAAGAATTTTGGCACCTCTGAATACGAATACGAATCGTGTACTTCACGGGCCCCTAATATATCAAAATGATGCAAGAATACTTTGTCCGGTGCCATTTGGAGATGTTTCGTCATTTATCGGACCCCGGAACCTATACCCCATCGTTTATCCACCGAATTTGGATATTATTATTATTATTATTATTATTATTATTATTATTATTATTATTGACTACTATCAACCTTCAGAATCCGATCATGCCATTCATCTGGTGAAACGACCCGAGTATTCGATCGATAAGTCGGTCATCTCCGAAGTGTTCGTCTTCGATGACGGCGTCGTCGTCTTCTGGAACGTCGACCCGACTACGGTATGTCGAGGGGTTACGGTAGTGAGTGAGACTTCGGTATGTCGAGGGATTACGGTAGTGTGAGTGCGACTACGGTATGTCGAGGGGTTACGGTAGTGTGTGTGGGTGCTTGGGTTGCTGTATGTATGGCATTACCATGGTTTTGGTATAGGGTAGGTTGCGGTTGTGCTGCTGAACAAGGCGCTAAATTAAAAATGACGCTTGGCACCTGTTGTTTTGTGTTTTGGTCGTGAGCTGAAAGGAGTTGGGTTTGATTGGGCACGATTGCTATTGGTTTAACGATATCTTATGTCGTGTTAAAAAGTCGCGAAAGCTCATTTGATAAAGTCACTCGCCGCGAGTGACTTTATCAAATGAGCTTACTCTACTTTTCTTTTCGCAGCAAGAGCGTCATCACAGGCATACATTGCCATACCCTCGCAGTGTGAGGATTGACCCACTATATAAGGGACATTTTAGGCCACTTGATAAAAAAGGAAGCTAAAAATGACGATTTTTTAAGCGAAAATAACGAATTTTATGTATGAACCCACCCTATTTCGAGAATTGGCCCACTATATAAAAATAGACGGCGAGGGTACCGAAAATGTATGATCACAGGCCCAGAAGTGATCTCCCTCAGGAGTTGATGTGCCTTGAATAAATATCGGGTTGTAGCTTTACCTTTTCTCATATCATCGTCTATTTATTTGCAGCGCGCCCAACTCCTGCGCGACCTCGAGCGTCACGCGGACGGCGCGTACGAGAGTGTCACCGCCCACTCTGAACTCGATTCCATCGGATTCGCCATTGCGGAACATGAGTGAGTGATTTTAGAAAATATTTAAATTAAATAATTTAATAAAAAACTATTTATTATTAGGTCGGCGCATTGTGTAATCTCTTTTTTTTAAATTTAAAATATCAAAAACAGCTTTTCCTCGACTGTTCTTGTGGATTAGCATAAATGCTAGGCTACGACCAAGGTAGCAAGTCTGATTGATACAATTCCTTTGGAAAAATGATATGTGATTACTGTTGACGTAATTAATAATAATTAGACGATTTATGCACTTATTCATATGTCAGAAAACAAAAATAAGTACAAGCAAGATGAATGAACAATAGTGAAATCGTTATTTTGCTTATTTATTATTAGCAAAATATTGCAAAGAACGATGGTGAAAGAAGCGAATGGGGAACCGAGATGAAAGACAATCATAATCGATAAATGGGAGGTGGTGAGATTATTGATTGACTGTTTGGTAGGACCCCATGGTCACAAGCATTCTGCCGTAATGAAGAAATCTGTTCAAAGGAAGCATGGCTTGGGCAGACTGGTGTGACGAAAACATGTGATAAATAAATAAATAAAATAGATACAAGCACAATTAGAGATCAACCGAAGATATGATCAGGACTGGGGAAGGAACATGCCAGTGGGAGGCATACCAGTGACTGTATGACAGCGTTCAGAAAGATTAGCACTTGCGAATCAGGAGATGGGGAGGCATGAATTGGCTCAAGTCCAAGTCGTCAGAATCGTCCTGGAATGACAATAATTGTTATTGAGCGTTCGTGTTATTGATTAAATCATTTATGCTAATATTTACCTCAAAATCGATCGGCGCATTAGGCTTGGGTTTGAAAAGGATTTCCTCTAGAGCCTTATTATGTGCACCGATCTCCCTACAAGTAGATTATTGATTTTTTTGATTTTTTGACAACTATGGATTATTGATTGTCCAAACAGTAAAATGCTCACTCCTTGCATGGCGCATCGAATACAGGTTGAGGCAGATTCCAGCAGGCTTTCTCTCCCGAAATTTCTACCTGAATTGAGAAAAAAAATTGAATAAATATTAAGTATAACTGTTTCCTCACCCGATTCTCGGCTTTTCTGCGGATCTTTGAGCGCATACGAGCCTCTCTGAGGGAAGGAGGAGGCGCCCTTCGCTTTCTTTCCACCGACAGAACTCGAGATGCGTAGTTGAGCTCCACTGATTCCTGCATTTTCGAAAATAGTTTGTGTAAATTTAAAGATTTATTAAAGAATAACTTACGGTATCGACGGTGGACTTGGTCTGGAATAGACTGGCGAAGCGAGACATGGTAGGGAGTAGTAGTAGTAATTATGAGTATACAAAACAAGAGCAGAATGCAGTGGACAGTCACTGGTAAGCGATTGTCTTGTGAATGAATGTAATCCACCCTGACCCCGTCCCTTATATACCCCCTATTCCGCGCGTCTCAACCCATATCCGCGGATTGCACCCACGCATCGCGCCCACGGGGTATTAGTGGGCGCACGGGAACGCGCGAGAGCGCGGCGCCTGTCCTTTTATTGTGCCGGATGAGAGTGAGATGGATGATGGGATAGGTCAGGCAAATGGGATACCCATAGGTCGAAAAGTATGTTACAAAGTATCAAGCCTGACCGGATTTTGAGCAAAAATTTCACAAGAACCGAAAAACCTGACCGGATTTTGAAAACCGATAACCTAGCTATTCGACCTATGGGGATACCATAGTCAGGTTTATCGCCTGATCTATGCTAGTATACTTCATGACGTGTGAAAATTAAATTATGATTGCTGATTTATTACCTGATAATTGGTGGACAACATGCATTTTTGTTTAGCTCGCATATTCAAAACTATAAGTTGACTCGTAATTGTGATAAACTTGTCCGAATATCTAAAATGTGTTATAAAGTGACCCGTTTTTTTTAATAAGCCGACCAATTTATAAGCTTACCCTACCCACTATGTGGGTGCTGGATAATGTGTGTTTATGATCATCTTAATTTTTTTTTTGGAGTTACACTATACCGCTGAGTCGCAGTGTTAACGCCTCCAATCTATTGGCTTAATAATAATAATAATTATTATTATTATTATTCTAGCGGCGTCTCCAAGCTGGACGGTGATCGCTTCATCCTCGACAGCCGACTGCACGCGGATCTGCGCCATCGCAGTCACGCCGGCGTTCTCGAACGATTCGCCTTCTCGCACGCCTTTGCTGCCTCAGGTTGGTGTGCGGTGTGGTGTGGTGTGCTATTTGGGAAACGTCGGCCGTACTAGCGCACCATATACCCTGCACACTTGATAAGTTTTGCTGTTGGGGTTGTAGAGGAATTGTATGAAATTATTGAGTAGGATGGCGCAGTCACTCTCTCTATGGGTTGGAGTGTTTTCCATGCTAATTATCTCATTCATATTACTTTTGATGGGAAATTAATAAATAGATATTGCGACTTTGAAACCAGATTACCATAGGCTGTATGCATCTACAGCGCCGAGCAACCGTTTATCAATGTTCATGCATACGGCGTCAGAGCAAATATAGTCTTTAATCTTGTCTTTAATCTTATCTTTAATCGTGTCTTTAATGAACAATGCTAATTTCGAAATCATTGAATCATTAATTCCTCTCACTATGATCACTTATTCTTATAAGGGAAGGGTACTTGGTCGTGTGTCTGAAAATCTAACAAAATGTACATAGTTGGAAAGAGGACAAAATTCTAAGACTTTTTGGTCTTTTCGTTTTGCCGCCTCGGACTTCCTAAGGACCGAAAATCGATTTTGAAAAAGAGCAATTCCATGAGTGAAATTTCAAGGGTCCAATGGTATAGATATCTGTTAGATACCTCATCACGCCCTTGCATTCCCTTCCCAAGCAACACGTGGCGCAGTAGGTAAGAGGCTCGTCTATGTAATTTTTGTGTGTTCGGTTTCAATGGTTCGATTCCTTTTACTGCAACTTTTTTTGCTCATTTTTATTTTTGATCAAACTCTTTTTTATTAACAATTTAACATCAAATGAACGAGCCAATACTTAACAACGGTGCATATTGGGCCAGAAACATGAAAAGAAGAAGCTAACTCTGCAACGATGGTACAGCCTGGCTCGCCACAGGGGCAAGCGTAGATATTCCTTAACCGAACATGACGCTCATGGGTGAATCCCAGGGAGGAGGGCGGGTGTCAATGAAGCCTCCCTTGAAGAAACCGTAAGCGATATACGGCTTGAAGGCGTTCTCCACATCCGATGGGACGCGGTTGTAGATACATAGTAGTCCACACAAACGATCGATCAAAACAAAAATATAGTTTGATCAAAAATAAAATGAGCAAAAAAAGTTGCAGTGAAAGGAATCGAACCATTGAAACCGAACATACAAAAGTTTTATAGACGAGCCTCTTACCCACTACGCCACGTGTTGCTTGGGAAGGGAATGCAAGGGCGAGATGAGGTATCTAATAGATATCTCTGCCATTGGACCCTTGAAATTTTACCCATGGAATTGGTCTTTTTCAAAATCGATTTTCGGTCCTTAGGAAGTCCGAGGCGGCGAAACGAAAAGACCAAAAAGTCTTAGAATTTTGTCCTCTTTCCAACCATCTACATTTTGTTAGATTTTCAGACACACGACCAAGTACCCTTCCCTTATTAGAGTAGTAGTGTTTTCGCGTTAAACCTAACCATTCCAATCGATTGATTTCAGTCAAATTGGGCGTCTGGGAGGCGCTGCTGAACACGCTCGCTGAACCGCTAGCGGATACGACGAAACAGCTGAAAACAGGCATGTTTGATCTTTGATCTTTGTTGATTTTGATAATACTCTTTACGTGGTAACAGTGGAAGAAAACAGGTGCAAAATCGAGTGAATATTTGAGTAAACATGCATTACTATGTCGCAACTGTGACAACATAAGACAATGGGGTGAAATTGGAGAGATTTTGATCTTGATCCTTGCCATCTTTTCATTGTCAGGTGTGATCCCATGGAAGCGACGTGAGGCTCTGAAGAAGTGCGGAGAGTTCGCGGAGTTGCGGTAATGCTTTGGGATATTATCGATTTGTTTCCCCTGATTCACTCGACCATATCATGTAGATGTAATGTTTGACTTACAGTACTCCCTCCTGATTCAGGCATTCCATCAATCAGAACTGCGCCCTGCTGAACAAGGACATCTACTGGGATCGCAGTCACCTCGAGGAGTTTTACAATCAGACCTCGCGCCATCTCACCATCCAGCGGCGATTACTGTAGGTTTCCCGCCGAGATTCTAATTTGAATTGGCATTTTTGGCGGTAAATTCAAATCACGATGCATTTGCAGCATGCTGAACAGCCGACTGGACTACTGTGAGGAGATTGTGAAAATGGTGGATGGAATGCTGGCAGTGAGACATGTAGGTTAATCTGTGTTTCATGATAAAGACTAATGGTTTTACTAAGCTATCGATGCAATGCAATCGATATGCAAATATTAATAATAATAATAATAATAATAATAATAATAATAATAATACTATATCGTCTAATCAATCAATATTCGTTGCAGTCGAACACGCTGGAGTGGATGATCATCGTGCTCATTGTAATTGAGGTAATAATAATAATAATTATTATTATTATATTATTAATAATAATAATAGTAATAATAATAATAATAGCAAATTTGAGGTCATTCTGGGATTTTTCCACTTCGCGGAGAGCTTCTCGCCCATGCAAGTCGTCATCGTCAAGGAAGACCTGGATGCGGAAGGCGCGAAAAAGGATTGATTTGAATTTTGTTCAAATTTTCAAATTTCTCGCCTCCCACACACTGTTTTCGAAATCTTGTTATAGGACCATATTATCGATTAGTTTTTTTGCTCGTTGTTATTATTAAAGTGTCTTCCCATTGAATTCATATTATTGCCTTGTTAGCCTCGATTTCGAGCCTTGTTATATATGTGGCCGAGTGACTGTTTTTTTTTACTTGTAGCTGCTAGCGTGGATTACTGTACATATCTGAGCATAAATACGGATTGATCTACCATTTTTTTGTGATTATCGATCGCTGATCTTGAGGTTTGTCATCCTCTGTCGTATCTGTGTCCGATTGAGTGAGTAGCGGTGTTGCATTTGCTCTACGTGCATCCGCCGTAACGTAGGCGTCCACGTAAACTGTGCAGAGTGTGAATTTAGAATTTTTATCGAACAAAATGTTATAAATATGGCACTTATGCCAGAATTCTTTTCGAAATTTGTACTCTGCAAAGATTGCGCGAGTGTACACACTGTTGCGACGGAAGGAACGTAAGGCAAATGTAACTACGCTTTACCTTCTCACTCGCTTCTTCAACTCTTGTCTGCCTGTCCCTGGTCTCGGGGGAAATCTAATCTGGAGAGGGGGGAGGTCCTTCTATTCCCTTTTTTCCTCGTTCATCTGAATGTTGTGACGTGCTCTCTAGTAATTATCTCTGCCCCCCCCCCCTCCTTACTCTCCATGCCTCCCTCTGCCGTTCTTCGATTTCTCCAATCGTTTAAGAGGTTATCCCATCGATTTTTGTTGTTGTTTACTCGGTTACGGTATCGATCGATACTACTACAGTATGCTACCCCGTCGTGTGCTGCTCGCGTCCCTGCGACACAGTCGCATCGCGTCCGCGACCGGAGCGGCGACGCGTCAGCCATCCGCGTCATTCTCATCGGAGGCGTCCGACGAGTTCCGCCTGCAGGAATACGGCCAGAAGTATCTCGGATACCGCAAGGTGAATCGGTGTTTCATGCGGGTGACATTTGCGTGGTTATTTGTTTGGCAATGCTTACATTTTCATAAAACTTATTAGTAATATTTATACTCCTTCAATTATTAAAATAATTTTTAAAAAGTTTTTGATGGAATACATATTTAGTATTTAATATTTTTATTTATTTAAAACACATAATTATTTTATTTTATTTAATATGCATTTAAACACTTTTTCTGGATCACCTATGTGGGTCACTTGATCTGTAGCGATACATAATAGGGGGCAAAGAATTATTTTTTGAGATAGAAGTGGCCGTTGTCTCTATCTCAAAATAATCAGTTATGTAGTAATCTGAACAAAATGAAGCGATTGCAGTAGCCCGATAGAGTTTAATCATGTCCAATGTCTCATGCCTCCTCCTTTCACAGGCCTCCTTCACCGAGGACCTCGAGATTGTGGATCCGGCCAAGGGTGCCGCCTTCCCCATCTACCGTGTGACCGATGCCACCGGCAAGATCATCGATCCCGCCCAAGATCCCAAGTTTGACAAGGTAACGAACACAATAATAATAATAATAATAATTATAATTATAATAATAATAATACCTATAATACCTATAATAATAATACGTTTTCCGACGGTTTAATCAATTTGTATGAAGCATCTCACAGCTATGTGACATCATGCTATGATATGTTTCAATGAAATCAAGTGAGAATGAAATATGAGGGTAGACGGGGTGGGTGTGAGGAAAGTGGTACGGAACCTGTAAAATTAGGGCTTTTCGAAGATTTTTGGAATGCCCCGTGTAAAAAAATGGTTTTCGTGAAATTTTTGAAAAAAATTGAAGGCCCCCCTGTAAAATTAACGAGTTTTCGTTTGGATGCCTCCTGTAGAATCCTCCAGGTTCCCCGCCCATGTGTGGTATATATTCTGATGAATTCCATTTTTAGCTCTTTATAAAATTATTATTATTATTATTATTATTATTATTATTATAAATTAATACTTCATAATATTATGCAGGATCACGCGCTCCACATGTACAAGACGATGACGCAGCTCAATATCATGGACCGCATTCTGTACGATTCGCAGCGCCAGGGACGCGTCTCCTTCTACATGACCTCGTTCGGAGAAGAGGTACGGTAGTGGGGTATACGGTATATTGATCTTTGAACTTGTATATCGATTGATACGTCGTACTGTTTCTGAGTGTGCACATTGCCTGTAGTTATTATTGCTTAATAATAGTGAATACAGTATACCTGAATTGATTGCGAGGTTGATGAATAGGTAGATTGTGTATAGTATATCTATTAGTTTATTGATTGATTATGCTTTAAATAATAATAATATTATTATTATTATTATTTCTATTTTTATTATTGTCCCCATTTGCAGGGCAATCACGTCGGCTCGGCGGCTGCACTCTCGCCGAATGACCTCGTATTCGGACAGTACAGAGAGGTTGGTATTAAAAATTATTCATTTAATAATTTAAACGCATTTATCAAGAGTGGGCTTGACTTCTTGCTTGTCTTTAAAAAAAATCGTGAATATTAAATTTACAATTGAATAATTTACGATTATAAGTTTGGCGTGCGAATTAATGTTAAAATCAAAATAGGTGAGCGTTTTTTTGCGCACAACCTTTCCTCTAGCTGGTCCATCTTTGGTGTGAATATAATAGTGATAATAATAATAGGAATATGAGAACAGAGAATTTTGAATTAGCGTTTGGATTTTCTTTCAAAGCATGCATTACCACACTCCTACTGGCCCGCTTCTTTCGCGTTTTACACTTGTTACATTGTTCCTGGATGATGGTGCATGATCAATGCGGTAAGCACTTCAATCCATTCATCGAGTAATGATGCGAGTAGCAGCATCTCCATAGGCATAGACCGCATACATTTTTGCTCAACTCACATTTTCCGAACTATCAACTTACCCGTATTTGTTAGTAGTCCTACATTATTTCGCTAAAATTGCTCATTTTTCATTTTTTTTCTCTCTTTGTCGCATAATTCTGCGAAAGTGACTCGTTTTCTTTTATAAGCCAACCAATTTATAAACTAATTCGAACCCACAATGTGGGTTCTCGAAAATGTCTGATAGACCACCGGAACAATCACACAACTCTTATCATACTTCATCTAGCCATCGCACTTTAGGTTTTCCAGGCTGCCCCCTTTCCCACAATTAATATCCATTAATAGATAAATATCCCATAATCGTACTTCATTGATTGCAGGTCGGCGTGCTCATGTACCGTGGGTTCCCGCTGGAGCAGTTTATGCACCAGTGCTACGGCAATCATCGAGATATCGGTGCGTTTATTGATTTTTTTATTATTTTGAAATTTTAAAGTTTTTTTTATTATGGTTAGTGCATTTTTTTTTAAATTACATTTAAAAATTGAATTTATAAATTAAATTTCTCGATTGATAAAGGCAAGGTTGTTGCAATCATTGTAATTTAAATAATAAATTCATTGTTTAAATATTAAATAAATAAATTTAAATTATTTATTGATTGATTAAAGTAAGATTAAGGCTGTCACTTGTCAGTATTTAAATAATAATAAATAAATTTAAATTATTTATTGATTGATTAAGGCAAGGGCAAGCAGATGCCCGTGCACTACGGCTCGTCGGAGCACTCATTCGTCACCATCAGCAGTCCGCTCACCACTCAGCTGCCTCAGGTACGGTAGGCGCGGGTACGGGGTTACGGTATTGGCAGCGCGTGACGGTATTGAGATAGCGTTACGGTACTTTCCCATTTTGCCTACGGTATCTCGTGTATAAGTGCCAGAACGTGGATGATATGCGGGCCTTGATTGTGTTATATACGAAGAGTATGAAAGGCGTCGTATTTAGCTGTATTATATAATTGATTAAAGATATAATACGATAATAAATTGAAGAGTTTCACGGTTGCATTCCTTGGAATAATGTAGATACTAAGAGTGGTAGTCGGAAACCTCGCAGTGAGACTTGTAGAAATCGAAATGTGACTGGCAAAAAAAAAATGTTCACGATTCCTACATTTATTTCACCCATACATTTTCATGCCCTCACAGTGTGAGGATTGACCCACTATATACGGGTCATTTTCAGGGTGACCCACTATATAAAGTTCAATTTTTATGTGAAAGTTTACAATTTAAGCGAAAAATAATGATTTTTCTAAATCGACCCACTATATAAAAATAATTCGGTGAGGGCACCGAAAATGTATGATTTTACCTGTGCCTATCGACCGAATGCTATCGCCTATCAGTCTGCGAGTTGTCCTTCCTTTGTAAGCGTATGGGTGAAACACGAAATCACCCACTCTCATTATGCATCGGTGTAGTCATCTTAATAATAACAATAAATAATAATAATAATAATATTAATGCGTTATAATGTCAGCATATAATATGCGGATGGGGGCAAAACGTGGGGAATCTTGTTATCCACAAGGGCTCGGAGAGCAATCATCATCTTTTTTTTTCTCGATTAATTGCACTTAATTATTAATAATAATAATAAATTTAATTATTCAATTAAATTATTAAATTAATGTTTATTCGCAATTGCAGGCCGCCGGTGCCGCATACGCCTTCAAGATGCGCCCCAACAATGATCGTATCGTCTGCGTATACTTTGGTGGGTTATTATTATTATTATTTTTTTTTATTATTATTTTTATTATTTTTATTATTATTATTATTATTGTTATTTCTATTACTATTTAGTATTAGTGCTTGTATTTTATCCGAGAGGAGTAGCTCTGACTTGTATCCTGAAATATGGCAATGCCGTTGAATCTCGGGCAGCTGCGTTGCCAGTTGATTCCTGGTTACGCCTTGTGTGTATATGACTTGACACGCTGCCGACTTCAGTTGTTCTTCTTTTGTTTGCACTAGTAAAAATCTAATATATGCATATTTGCAATCAGCATTCTCTATAGCAACTGCTAGTACGCTGTCAGCCTAATCCTTGTACATTTCTATGGATAAATTAATAAACATTTTAAGACATCGGCTCAGTGAGATTCCAGGAAGTGCCGGACATCGATCTGGCCCAATTTTTTTTATGAATACCCCCATGGGCCCCCATCACAAAATGGGTATTCATTTGGGCTGGTTCCTTGAAACACAGATGTGGCGGGTTTTCGAATTTTGAAAACTCGATTTTCACCGGAAAAAAATGGAGCCACCTAGGACCAATGTTAGTGTCGATTAATTATAAGTATAAATAGACAACAAAAACTGGCTATACGACGGTCCGCAGATCCGATCGCAAACTGATTTTTTTACCTCCTCTAAACATTCTAAAATTAATTAAAATTTTAAAACAAAAAAGTGCAGTCCAATTTTTGCCTCATCTCATAGAGCAAAAAATTCCACGTCGAATAAGAAAAAAAATCAAAAATCGAAGGACCCCTCTTTTGAGATAAATGGACCTGAGGTTGACCCGAAAATATTTTTGTTTTCAATCCCCTTCATGTTTGTACTCATATTGAAGAGCTCGTCGAGTAGAACAACTTTCATGTTGAACGTTTTGTCTGAAACTCATGTACAAGAGAAATACATGAAGTAAGATTTATCATTTCGATCGCTTGTATCTTGAGAACAAACGACTTTCATACAATACGACTAACATCAAAAATGACGTGCTCGACGAGTTCTTTAAAATGAGTATAAACATTCAAGGTTTCGGCAACTTTTTTTTCAAGACCACTTTCCAGGCCATATTTTTCAGCCTGGGGGTCTTCAATTTTTTTCGTGAAACAACAAAGTAAGTATGGATTTTTGCGTTCTACAATATTGGCGTAATCAATTTGTGCACAAAAAATATTTTACTTTCGTTTTACTCAAAATTGGGTGAACAACCGTGTGAATAAATAAAGCTCATGTAGTTCTCTTGTACATTAGTTTCAAACAAAATGCTCAACATCAAAGTTGTTCTACTCGACGAGCTCTTCAATATGAGTACAAACACGAGGGGGTTTGAAAACAAAAATATTTTCGTGTCAACTTCAGGTCCATTTATCTCAAAAGAGGGGTCCTTCGATTTTTGATTTTTTTTCCCTTGTTCGACGTGGAATTTTTTGCTCTATGAGATGAGGCCAAAATTGGACTGCACTTTTTTGTTTTAAAATTTTAATTAATTTTAGAATGTTTTGAGGAGGTAAAAAAATCAGTTTGCGATCGGATCTGCGGACCGTCGTATAGCCAGTTTTTGTTGTCTATTTATACTTATAATTAATCGACACTAACATTGGTCCTAGGTGGCTCCATTTCTTTTCGGTGAAAATCGAGTTTTCAAAATTCGAAAATCCGCCACATCTGTGTTTCAAGGAACCAGCCCAAATGAATACCCATTTTGTGATGGGGGGCCATGGGGGTATCCATGAAAAAATTTTGGGCCAAATCGGTGAGGTCGATGTCCGGGGTCACTGGCACAACCCTCGAATCTTACTGAGCCGGTGTCTTAAATAATTTAATAATAATAATAATATATTACAGGCGACGGCGCCGCATCGGAGGGAGACGCGCACGCCGCCTTCAATTTCGCCGCCACCCTTGTGAGTCTAATCTGATCACTTGAATTAAATTAACAATATTATAATAATGGATGTAAGTATAGGCTTGCTTGCACATAAAATGTAAATTATTTAAAAAAAAAATATATATATAGGTTAGTTATATTGTGCCTTATGGTGTTTCGGCCGCTACGTCTAATGTGTAATCTTTTATTTCATGCGAGTAGTAAATATACAGGAAATGAAGATGGCAAGGATAAATGATTTAATATTATTATTACTATTATTTTATCTTTTCGAACTCACTATATCCTTGCTTCTGAATTTTTCCCCTGAATTCTCGTCTAAATAAGGTAGGACAAGTAAGACATTAGTTAGTATTGCCTGGTTCTGGTATTAGTCCCCTGATCGAAACACGCATCCGCCAGGTTGTTTTTGTGCGTACAAAAGATCAGAAGTGTAGCGTATCGAATGTTCTCGACCCCATCCTACGTGCGATGCGCCCGAGTCCCTTATCGAGTAAGCTGACAAATGGTGACGAAAACTCGGGATTTCGAGTGAGAGAGTGTGGGAATCGAGGAGAGTGAGAGGATTGACGGGGCGAAATTGTGTGTTGACTAGTGATAAGAACGAGAAGAGGATGATAAAGTTGAAAGATCAGTGGTTGTATGGGATGACATGGAGTGATGGTTGAAAGGTTGCGAAAGATTGGAGCGAATTATTATTATTAATAATTATTATTATTGATTTATTAGAACGCATTGGGGATAGAATATATTTGTGAGAAGGATATCCGTCACCAAAACGAATCGGTGAGAAGTAGATTGACGAGTATATGTGCACTCCATGCATGGATATCATGGAAATACATACAGTAGTTATTGAGATGAAGTACAGTATCCAGGCTTTGGTCGATGATATTATGGGTTTGAGTATTTTTTGTGTATTAAAGATGAGTAAAGGGGTACTGTAGTCGGGGGTCTAGAGGTCTGGTGAGCGAGATAAGGGGCGAGGAGGGGTAGACGAGTGGGAGGGGGATGAGACGAGGGTGGTGTAGTGTGAGAGATAAGATAGGGAGGGTACGGGGAGACCCTTTGCACTCTCTTGTCCCAGAGAGAGGCGAAGTAGAGCATTGGGAAGTGCCTCAGGGCGATTTTGAACTAGATTTGCGATTTATCGTCTTTAATATGTTCATTTCGCCGCTATTACGGGTCTGCAGTAGAGTGAACACAGGAGGGTTTCTGGGGAGGGGAGTTTTCAAGAGGAGAATTTATTTGTTCCAAAACTGTTGGGATGAACGCATTGTAGTGGTGTAGTACGCATAATATTAAAGTAGGATACTGCGACAATGATAGAGTAAATATGCTTAGGTCGTATAGCTAGGTTATCGGTTTTCAAAATCCGGTCAGGTTTTTCGATTTTTCTGAACTTTTGGCTCAAAAATCCGGTCAGGTTTGGCACTTTGTAACATACTTTTCGACGTATGCAAATATGGTTGAGACAGATATTATGAATAATGTAATGAAGCGATGGATTAGGTGCATAAATTGCAATTGACAATGACTTTAGGACTGTCCGATCATCTTCTTCTGTCGCAACAACGGCTACGCGATCTCGACGCCGGCCTCGGAGCAGTACGGCGGAGACGGTATCGCGGGCAAGGGACCCGGATATGGACTCCATACCATCAGGTATTATAATAATAATAATAATAATAATAATAATATCTTTATTATGCTGGTACGTAATGAGCAATACATAGGACACATACAAGAAAAATCGTTGGATACATAATTTACTATGCCACAACGGGGTAGCATAAGTATAGTGGACATAGAAAAGGTTAAGTTAAGAAGAAGAACTACATATAGTATTTATTTATTTGTTTGTTTGTTTATTCATTTATTCGGTCAAATATAGTAATACTATAGTATTATTTATTGTGCGGTTAAAAGAAACATGGTTCGTAATAAGAATTATATTATGACGAAAAATGAATTGATAGATGATACGCATAGTGTAATCTATTTTATTGATCGATTTATTGATTCGTGCGTCGGGGTTACGGTAGCTATCGATTGTTATAAATCCAAAAAATGGTTTATCTCTGTTACTCGAGGCACGCGTGTGCTTTTGACTAGAATTTTTAAGAGAAAAATGGAAATTTTTCAATTATATTTCCCTGTTATATTTACATTCTACAGTATTCAATTATAACTGTAATGAGAGACATTTTTTGCGGACAAGTTTGGCATATAAAATTGGTACTGTAGAATCGCCCTTGTCGTTTAGCGAATTGATTTTTTCCACTAGTTCACCCAACCACGAGCTGCGTGTTACCAGTTGATCCATGGTTTCGCATTGTTTGTATATCACTTGACACATCACCGACTTCGATCTCTCGACGTTTTCCCAAGAAAATCTAATTATTGCATCATTCTCATATTTAGTGCAGTAAGATGCAGTAAACCGGTATAGGGGTTTTTTTGGTTAATTAGTTGTTAGCGCACAAGGGAAACACATCAAAAGTGGAACATTTTGCACTTTGGTTCGTTGTTGGTATAACCCGTTTTGATTACGCGCCTTTTTATGCTTTCTAAACACTCTATACTTGATCAAAGTTGCACAACCATGGGGTTAGAACACAAATAACATTGTTGTTTTGTAACATTAACAGTGTACTTGAGAAGGTGGTGGGGAGTTAATGAATACTACGAACAACCACTACATAGGCGTTATTGCGTTCCACTTTCTTGTCAACAAGGATCACGTGTGATTTGTTATAACTTATGGAATTGAATTTTTATTTTATTGAAACACTATCATTCTCCTAATAATGAATCATATGTATTTAGAGAAGCGAAAAAAAGTGAGTAATGCATAGGTGGGCGCGTGAAAACGAATTCTTTTTGCGCACAGTCTTGCATTCCATTGCGGGGCCTTGCGCGTAACCTTGCCTCGCAAAAATTGGAATATTTCCAGTCAAATCTGCTTTAAAATGGCCATGCGCATAGCCTTGCCTCACAATTCCCCGGTTTGCGCACAGCCTTTCCCCCAGCGTGCCCACCTATGGAGTAATGTTCGTAGGCAGAAATAGGTTGCGGGAGGATTTTAAAAAATAATAATATCGTCTTATAGCTAATAATCTGGTCCTCTTGCAGAGTCGACGGTAACGACCTTCTCGCGGTCTACAACGCCACCAAGGTATGCTACGGTGGTCATGATGATTGGGGTAAACTGCGAGTGATGGGGTGTACGGTAGGCTTGAACTCGCTGTGAAAGCTATCGCATCGGTGATTAAATAAGTACCACAGTTAACACCGGGTATTTTTTGAAATTCTATGAAAACCGGATAGCTTGTTAGGCCCTAGAGGACATCCTTATTTATCTCAGGAACTGCTGCGATCCAGAAAATGTTCAGTCTCAGCCATACATTGCCATACCCTCGCAGTGCGAGGATTGACCCACTATATAAGGGTCATTTTAGGCCACTTGATAAAAAAAGGAAGCTAAAAATGACGATTTTTAAGCGAAAATAACGAATTTTATGTATCAACCCACCCTATTTCGAGAATTGACCCACTATATAAAATTGACGGCGAGGGTAACGAAAATGTATGGTCTCAGCTTGAAAATTTCTCCCCAAGTTCTTTCTATTATTAGTATTATTTTTCTTATCGTTTCTGTACTTGCTGTCGCCCCTGTCACGGGTGTATAATAAATAAACAAATAAATAAAAATTGTTATTTAAAAATTATGGCTGTTAGTTCGTATCCAATGGAAGGGTTTTTTTCTCTATTTTTTTCTGACGGTTATCATCTAGTGGGCTCTCATGCGCTCGGTTCTCATCCGGTAGCTTCCGGTTCTCATCCGACGTAGAGCCTATCACTTGTATGAGATTCTCCCGTTGAATCCGGGTTTCGACTTAAACATGAAACCGTGAGGTTGCACTTCGAAATTCGATGCCATTCCTAGCAATTGTTCAAGGCACACAATTTCTGCGTGGCGCTGCTACGCTAGTGATATTGTAGAAGTGATAATGATATTGACTAGATCACGCGGCCTTTTTTATAAATTTGTTAAAAAACTTTTGAATGGGGGATATTTATTATTTGCTTTATGGTGTCTTGACGTAGCGGCCAGGAAGGACAATTATTAATATAATAAATTGCACATCTTACAATTTTGAATCTAATGTTCAGACTTACTATTGCGCATTGTATCCTATTCATTTCTTATGTTATAATAATTATATTCCTCTGTTAATTATAATAATAATTATAATATTGCAGGCAGCTCGCAAGCTCGCCCTCGAGGAGAACAAGCCGGTGCTGATCGAGGCCATGACCTATCGTCTCGGTCATCACTCCACGTCCGATGACTCCACTGCTTACAGGTATTTACCCTATCATTGCAACATGAATTCGTCGGGTTTTTTTTTTTTGGGGGGGGGAGTAAATCTTTATTTTACTTTAGCCTTGGAAATGGGGATTATTATTATTATTGTTGTTATTATTTTTATTCGATTCGGATTGAGTCCTTTGATTAAAGTTAAAGTTGGGAATATTATAGCAATTGAACTTTGTCCGTGGACCTTGTCATGCATTTCAATTCCATTATCGGGAGTGTGATTGAAACTGTCCAAGATGACTTCTCGGCCCGCTTCATTGTTGAATTGTGGAGCGAACTCGTGATAAGGGAGAGGGAGGGAGAGAGAGAGAGAGGAGGTAGAGGGAGAGTGAAAAGAGCCGAGTCATCAAATACTTGCGATCTCTTTCTGATAGCAATACTGGCCTCTATATTGCGATCCTTCGAATATAATTTTTTTAAACAATAAAACTTGCCACAAAAATGTGGACACATGCGATGTCGGAAACATGGTGAATCGAGGTTTCTCAGAGCGAGTAATAGCAACTTCTGATGATTGTTCCCTGGTGTAGATAAGGCAGAGGAAGTTATACAATTTCAAGTATGTTAGGGTGATTAATGAGAAGACTGTGATTATCGATTGATTGTAGATCAATATTGATTGATTGTAGATCAAACGAGGAGGTGACGAAGTGGGGCGGCATCGACAATCCGATCGAGCGCTTCAAGCGCTACATCACCGAGCGTGGATGGTGGAACGAGGAGAGCGAGAAGAGCTGGCAGGCCGAGGTATGATAAAAAGAACTTGGCATCGTGCCAAGTTTTCAAATCATACATTTTCATACCCTCGTAATGCGAGGATTGACCCACCATATATTGCTCATTTTCTGTCACTTGATGCGAAAATAGGCTAAAAGTGACGATTTTTAAGCGAAAATAACGAATTTTGTGAATCAACCCACCCTATTTCGAGAATTGACCCGCTATGTAAAAATAAACGGCGAGGGTACCGAAAATGTATGTTTCAAATTCAAGTTTTGGCGCGAAATCATGCATACCGTATGCCCAGGTCCGCAAGAAGGTGCTCACGTCGCTGACGACTGCGGAGAAGGAGAAGCTGGCGCACTACCACGAGATGTTCGAGGGCGTCTTCAAGACCGTATGTTCTAGTCAAAATATATTTTTGAAATTTCGAAATTGTTAAATGACGCGAAAATAAATTCGAAACTGTTCAGGTGCCTCCTCATCTGCAACGCCAGCGTGCCGAGCTCGACGAGCACATTCGCGAGTACGGCGAGCACTACCCCGTCGATAAGCAGGCCGGCAAGCAGTAGAGGGGTCATAGGGATGACCCACCGTACGCCCTGCCGTACTACCGTATACTATTCGACTCGTTCCTACAGTACTCGCCCCTCCCTTCTAGTATTCCTCTAAGGTTGTTGTTGTTGTCGGATTATTCATCCCTGAAAATCAGGACCGATTGTCGATATCTTGTCTACCGTATCCCTCTGCCCTACCGTACTCGTTGCATTGTCCGGTGCTGCTGTGCCTGTTTTAGGGCGCGTAAGTGAACTAGCTACTTGTCCCCTCACCTTCCCACTTCTAAGTAGGTTGTAGCTTGCCATTAGCGCCCTTCCGATTATCGATTTCTCTTGATCTATTGATTGATTGCATGAGATTGTAGCTGTTTCAGCATTGTCGAATGGTTTGCGTACCCATACCGTAATCTTCCCACTACCGTAATCGTGCCCGCCAATTGCATACCACACCCCGTTATTCGCCATTCTCGTACAGATGATTGCTCCTGGCCATATTCTTTTTAAATCATCCGCAGTTATTTTGTGCGTCCTTTTGGGTTTGTATTTCGATTAATTTTGTTGTATGCACCGATTCACAGAATTATCAGGTTTTTTGTTGCCCTCTTCTCAGACTTTTTTGTTTCACATAGATGGATATATAGATAGATTACTGTAGTATATCGTATTCCTTGCATAAAGATATATTGGCAGGCTAGTAGATTTTGTTCATGCACAGTTATTCTGTCCGTTTGTCGAGATGGAACAGAAAGGTCGACAGGCCTGTTTACAGTATCTCAATGTCGTGCAGTATGGTGGTCTCTTTATTGTTAGCGATGCTTGTTGTGTATTGTTATGAGAAGTTTTAATATGTAGCCTATGAACAAGGGATGATAGGGAGTCTGTGAGAAGACTTTAGAATGAAATAGATCAGTCTGGACAAAGTGGCGAATAGATGATTCGGGTAGAGTGGTCGGAAATGACTATGTTCAGATCAGTAATTGCGCAACTTGAAATGGGATCAATATTAACCTTAACGTAATTCGTTTGCACTTTCTCCTATCTTGAAACTGTTATCTTGGTATCTGTCGATGATCCAGTCTCTCACACGCACCCCCCTTCTTATAGTTTGTCTCTTATGGAAGGGGTCTCCTTTGCGGTGTAGCCAGAGTGAGAGAGACAAAAGATCGGTTGACACTTACGAAGAGAAGAAGAAGGGTCGCTATCTCTGATATGGGCACCTTTTCCTCTTCACCCCTTCATTCCACCCTTCAAACCTATTGATTGATACTTTCTCTCGCTAACTAACACCCTTTTCCCCTCTTGTAACGCCAATTTCGCCGATTGCGCTTCCGTTTTGCTCGTTCTTTGCTGAGTGCATGCGTTGTTGTTTCTTAATTTGTTTGGAGTTAATCCACTGATGTAATCGGGCGAGGCACAGAGTTTAGAGAGCGGTTACCTTATTTCAACTCTGCGCAGGGCTAACTGAATCCATAGGAATTTTAGGAGAATATCAATTGTCAGTTTGCGATAGATTTGAGAATGCCAGCGGGAACCTCTGAGTGTATCATTGGTTCACTGTGCCTCGGGTGTGGTTCGATGATGCTTTGTTGATTGTTCGAATGATTTCTCTCAGAGGGAAATTATAATTTACAGTTTGGATAATTATACATGCGCTTAGTCGTTCTCATTGCTGTTTGACGTAAAATGGCGGAACAACGAAGTGTGTATTTATTTATAGCGCGCAAAATAAGATTGAGAAAGGATTCGCTCAATTTATGCAAAACAGGGATGAAAAGCGTATTTGTTGTTAGCCACAATGCACAAAAAACCATTTCCGATCTATCTATTTGTATTTGTGTCGGAAGTTCCGGAAATGTTGTTATGGAAAAAAAATGCCAGCACCCATCCGATTTACTGATTTCGTTTTGTTTTTTTTGGTTTTTGGTTGATTTAAACTTTCCTTGATTTGTATACTTGAATTTAGGATATATGGATTGTTGGTTGTTGATATTGATTGATTTATTGATTGTTGTAGTTAATCTGTGTCACAGTGTTTCGAGAGCGGTCACGGTGTGACAGAGAAAAAAATGGTAGAACGAAAAAAAAAAATAAAGAGTACGTACAAGTGAGAGGGAGTAGACGGTTAAAGTGCATCTTGGTGCATCACACCGTAATTTTTTCGGACATCCCAATCGAACATTCCACGGCAGTGTACGGTTTTCGCACATTTTTTACCCAACGTCTTTTTTTTTCACAGGGGTTTGCGTTCCACACAATTTTCGAAAAGCCCTAATTTTACAGGGAAACCCCCTGTCCGTGACCACGTATGGTCGCAAGCCTGTAGCTACAAGTGTAGTGATACAATGAGCATAGCACTCTTTGTGTCTAGTGTTGTAAATTGACTGATAGTTGGAGAGTGTGGGAGGGGGTCGACGGAGAAGTGTTGGTATAGATCGTGTAGGTGAAATTGATGCATGATTATACGAGCGAAATGTTGATGTGAGAACGAAAAATGATATGGGGTGCTAGAGCGCACGAAATGTGAGTTAGATCAATTGCGGGAGGTGAACCCGTAGTCTTTCACTATTATAATCTCTCCACCTCCCCTTCCTCTCTAACACTGATCAAATTTTATGACCTAGTAGTTTATAGTTTTTCGGCCGGGTTGTGAAACGCTCAGCGTTTACAGGAACTGGGGAAAAAGATCCTGAAACGAGGTTGGGTAATTGATTGTAATAATATGATGATATTATTGGTCTACACAGACCTAGTCATAGTGCAAACGAATGACGCTTTTTGCATGCAACTGCAAGATCCATAATCTTTCGATCTCGGACAATGGAGCGTGTTTAACTTACGCAGAGTGAGTCATGTTAGATAGCATGACTGCGACATGTTATCAACGGGTGCTTTGTTGTTAGAAGCCCTTTTTAGTCATATCCTCTCCTTTGACTGTCGTTATCAGTGACGTGGTTGCGTGATTACTAAGGCATAGGGTGATAGGGCGGTGATATTGATCGATATCAAATGATAATGAAGGGGGATCAACCGGAAGAAATGGATGCGGATGTATTGCGGAATATTATGAATGACCTCGTGAGTCAGAATGCAAGGGTGGGGGCGAGCGATAACTACAGTGCCACCTAAGATACATATATGAGGCAAAGAGAATAACCGTATCGTAATCAGGATATATAACACGGCATGGGGTTCAGTTCAGTTTAGTTTCAACACATTTATTCAAGAGCGGACTCCATCGCAGTGCTAGGATTGACCCACTATATAAGGCCCATTTTAGACCACTTGATAAAAAAAGGAAGCAAAAAATGATGATTTTAAAACGCGCTTTCTGTAAGGGCGGAGGGGTGAGGGCACAAAGTTTAAAAATCATCCTAGACCATTCATATTTGGTGGTTAGAGTCCCTAGGGGTGGGATACACTTCAGCCAAAAAATTGGCTCGAATTATCGATTTTTGATCTACCAAAAGTGAAAAAATCAACTTGATTTTTACCAATCGTGTCATATATCTTTCGAAAGAGCGTTGAAAGTTATGTAAACTTGACAAGTTTCAAAAGATTTCGTTCATTGGTTTTTGAGAAAAATCCGATTTTTGGAAAAATGGCCACATTATTTTCCTTTCGTTAAATAGCAGACAACATTCCCATCATTTCTTGTCTCTGGGCAGTTGATATATTATGTAAAAAGAGATGGGATATCCGAATATCACAACTATTTTTACCATCTCCGTTACGGAATATGACATATTGGCAAAAAACCAGCCTTTTTTAGCGTTACAATCGTCGACGAGGGTTCGAATCCTGCCGCGAGCAAAAATTTTTGCAAACTTTTTTCAATTACTTTTTTGCTTTTAATCATCTTCTTTTCTATTTTTAGGACTGCTTTAAGTGATTTTGAGATCGATGCAATGTTTTGAAATTGGAAGTAACCAATTTTAAACATGTTTTATCAATGGATACATCAAGCACATGCATCGTTGTCATTTGAATCATCTTCCCAACAGAATTAACATCGGTAAGTTCTCCATACATCAATTCAATCGTTTCTTCCATGTTGAAAATTTCATTCATGTTGTTTCTGATGGAATTGGCTATAAGATCGTCATCAGATATCAACGCCTCATCATCAATTGCATCAACTTCGTTCGTATCCAATTCAATCAACAATTTCCTCCATACTGTATCGAAATTTAGTTCATCGTTATCCTCATCTGTTGTAGAACGTTTTCCTCTGATTCCACTTTGCTTTCTTTTTTTGTCAATGTTAGCAGATGCGATGGTTCTTGCAGACTATAATATGAGCCGATTTGGCGAGCACTCAACCTTTCTTCCGGCGAAAACATTCTCGAGCCATCCTGGTTTAGCGATTCACGCATTCTTTTCTCACCATCTTCAGCTGACACTTTGGTTCCCTTATTGAGTCCCTCATCGAACAGCATGATGACAAAATCCTTCGCCTTTTTCCGTATATCGAGTTGCCAATTTCTTGATCTTGAGCGCGTATCGCTGCTCAACAATCTCGGAGACTTGCTCATCTGCTTCATTCACTTCCGAAATTGCATCCTCCACCTCAGGGATGCTTAATCGGTTCGCATGTAATATCGCAATTGAAAATCACTTAAAGCAGTCCTAAAATCGAAAAAAAGATGATTAAAAGCAAAAAAGTAATTGAAAAAAGTTTGCAAAAATTTTTGCTCGCGGCAGGATTCGAACCCTCGTCGACGATTGTAACGCTAAAAAAGGCTGGTTTTTTGCCAATATGTCATATTCCGTAACGGAGATGGTAAAAATAGTTGTGATATTCGGATAGCCCATCTCTTTTTACATAATATATCAACTGCCCAGAGACAAGAAATGATGGGAATGTTGTCTGCTATTTAACGAAAGGAAAATAATCTGGCCATTTTTCGAAAAATCGGATTTTTCTCAAAAAACAATGAACGAAATCTTTTGAAACTTGCCACGTTTACATAACTTTCAACGCTCTTTCGAATGATATATGACACGATTGGTAAAAATCAAGTTGATTTTTTCACTTTTGGTAGATCAAAAATCGATAATTCGAGCCAATTTTTTGGCTGAAGTGTATCCCACCCCAAGGGACTCTAATCACCAAATATGAATGGTCTAGGATGATTTTGAAACTTTGTGCCCTCTCCCTGTCGCTACCCCTCCGCTGTTACGGAGAGTGCGTTTTAAGCGAAAATAACGAATTTTGCGAATCAACCTACCATATTTCGAGAATTGGCCCACTATATAAAAATAAACGGCGAGGGTACCGAAAATGTATGATATGAACGACATGTGATATTATAAGTGTACTGAGGAGGACAGTATAGACTTAATAAGAGGCAAATAATAATAATAATAATAATAATGGATGACCAAATATTGACGTCGACCTTATCTGGAGTAGATACTACAACCAAACAGGCGCAAAATGTGATACGATAGGAGCGTAATGGGAGTTGTGGTAGTATAGTCCTTTTGTGAATCGTGGAAAATGCTGATAATAATGTGTCTTGTTCCAATAGTCTCAGAAAATGTACTTGAATGTATAATTTCTTAATCTTTATTTTCTTGGTTTTAAGAAATATCTGCGAAAACTCCTCTTGAATAGTAAGAAATTCAATTTCTGATGTTCTGTTATAAACAGTCGATTTTTTGCAACAGAACATCTTTAAAGAGAATTTTCTGTGTGATGATCTAATGCGTAAATAAAATCGATTAATGAAATTTAATTAATTTAAAAAAAATTGTTTTGTGCATGAATATAATATCTTTATTATGCTGGTATATAATGAACAATACATAGGACACAAACAAGAAAAATGGTTGTGGTGTATGATATTTTTACTATGATTATATATTGGCAGTGCGTATCATCTGGGACTTTATCGGATTATAGAATTTGCATGCTGTACTGGACACTGGGCTGTATCGATTGAAATATCTTTCTTGTACATTTCATGCGTCTATCTCAAATGTATCTTTGATTTTTGATCTTTGATCTGTAATTTTTGTTCGTTCCTTTAATCTTTGGTCTTTCTTCATATTTTTGATCTTTGATCAATCCTTTCATCGTACGCATTGTGATTGAATTGATATACACATATGATTGAAACTTTGTTGATTCATAAATTCTTTCACGTGTTTCATTCTTTCCTCTCTCTTCGAACCATTCGTATCTGCACCAAGTACTGTAGAATGCGGTATACTGTAGCCGAATCAATCAATCAATAAATAAATAATTCGTTGCAGGATGGACAATCCGGCGTACGAGGGTGACCAGCAGCCGCTCATCCTCGACACGGTCCGGCTGACGGGTCGGTCTGCTCCCGAGGGGGCGTGGCCTGCTCGAGGGACCTGCCATCTGCCCCCTCCAAGCTCGCCGCACCATACTACACGGGCAGAGAGATTGTGGGCGGAGTCGAGACAAGAGGAGGAGGAGGAGGGGCGACAGGCTGAGTGTATTAGTATCCAAGGAGAGGAAGGCTACGGCGAAGAGGAGGAAGGTAGTGGTCTACAGTCACTGGTAGAACAACACGAACAAAACTCAACGATGGCACCCCGTGCATCTGGCAGCCATGATGAGGATGAGGCCAGCCTGGAGAGGGGCATCCACGCCGGCAGTGTGTCCAGCGTCAGCTCGGGTGCGGTGTTTATTTATTTTTTTAATATTTATTTATTTATTCCATCAAACATATATATGTACATAGTCTCGTTAATAACAGAGGGAAGAGGGGAGGTAGGCCGAGATTTACTAATCGCGAAGTGGTTTATTGGATTCACTGTGTTTTTGATGATTTTCCGTTGTCGATTTTAGAGAAATGGTGAGATTTGGGGATATGTAAAGATGGATAATATGTGTTTGAAGTTGTTTGGCTTTCAGGAGGCAGTGGGCATTGTCACGACGACTTGGAGAGGAGGCAGGAGACGGTATGCTTTTTTCGCTCTCATTTTATTTATTTATTTATATTTATTTTAAATTAAATGATGTATTTGCTCCGAAATTGTGTTGAACTTGTTGTTTGGCAATGTGTCTATCATCCCGGGTGGGAGCAGCTCTCAATAGCTTTTTTTGCTCGTGCTTGTGTATCGGAAATGATTGCTTCGCGTTATATGATGTAACTGATGGTGTAACTTATTGTGATCTGTCGCTCAATCAATATTCTTCGCAGTTGTACTACCGCTGGGAACATTCCGAGAGGGGGCGGGGGACAATGTTATTACGCCTGTTCTCCGTCATTCCATCTCTTCTCATACACTGTGTGCATGCATACACAATTTGCACATCTGTAGATGCGCATATGTGAGGAAGAAGGAATCATATTGAAAATAGAGAATGTTGATAGGTATGCACAGGGAAGCTGCGGGGTCTGAATCATGCAAATTTTCTACGTGCCCGAAGCGTTTTCGCTGGAAACGCAGGAATGGAAAACAGAGAATCTGTAGAGATGCCAGATTGATTCATCGCTCCGTGTTTCCCTGCTCAATCTGGGCATCTATCTAGACAATGGAAGCTAACACTTCCCAAGCGATGTCAAGGGCAGGAATTGGAACACTGCCGCACTACAGAGCACTCGACCAAACGAACTCTTGATAAATATGTTGCGAATGGATTAATTGAAATGAAATCATCGTGGCTATGGCATGTATACTTGTACGTATCGTTGTTGCGCACTGTTGCTCTTGTAGGGAGTGAGCGCGAGCACTTGTTGACCATAGGGGTCACGCTTTTGGAAAATCGTACTTGAGTACGAGTTTTAACGTGTCGGGCGATGAGTTTGAGATGCAGTTTCAAACCCATTTCGCCTCTCTCCCCATCCCTCTCTATCTATAACTCTAATTGTCTTTGTCTCTCTGCCTCTCTTCATATGCTTTGGTATGTGCGTTTGGGCGTCGCTACCTTCGTCTCTCGCCTTTTCTCGCTATTTCTCTATAAGAGACATGAGAATCAAGATAAGCCCTCCACCTACCCTTGGCGGAATGAGAGAATTGAGAAATGTGTGAATTGGAAAAGACAATGAAGATGAAGGTTAAATGGGATGTTTGTATTAGAAACATCAGTGCCTGCAATTGATCGTGATTGATCTGCGGTGCGATTTTGGGTTCATGGAGTGTACGGACGGTTCCTATTTGGGTGGATAAGTACCCATGACCCGGGCATAAAAAAACCAAAGTTTGCTACCGATCATTCTCTGTATCACGTGAGTGAAAGAGAAATTGATAAAGATGGTTAAGAAGCGATTCTGGAATTTAGATAGCCAAGTCCATGAGTGATATCGCGCAGACACACACTAATCCCCTGGTGCCCTTGCTTATCGTGTGCCCGTGGGCTCTCCTCGATTCCCACACTCTCTCGCCTGTCTCTGTCTCCATAGGTCGAAAAGTACGTTACAAACTACGAAGCCTGGCGGCCGCGTTTTGGCTTTTTTTAACCAAAAAAACCTGCCCGCGTTTCGTAAATCTGTAAAGTAGCTTTTCGACCTATGCCTGTTTCTATCTGTTTTTCTATCTCGATCGCTCACACTCGCATCGTCACAGCTTTTGACTGTGCGATGCTGTTTTTGCTGTTGAACATGCTGTTGTGAATCTAGACGGTTTTCTTGTTATTTGCCTATCGGAGTCTCACGCCTATGGGAATTGTTGTTATCGTCGCTATTCGATTGAAGAAAGAGCGAGATGCTTGACTTGCAGGGGGTGGGACATGATGAATATACCCCGAGGGCATGTAGCTATTCGCAAAAACGGATCTACCATTGATCGATATAGTCCACACTATTTCTTTAGTTTGCTGTATAAGTGAGAGGAGTTATGTGGGCGGAAGGTTGGAAATGCGTGCAACAACAATACCACAGGGAAAAAGTGAAAGATGCCCCACGCGAATGAGAAAGAAAGTGAGAATGGACGGGTAGAAGTGAAAGGACGAGGTAACCCCATGTTGCGTGAACTAGAAGAAGAAGGAAGAAAAGAAGAAGCTGGCGGCCAATGTGTTGTGTGTGCGGACACAGCGAACTTGATGTTTTTTTTTGCTGATCAACCTTTGTAATCGCCAAAGGTTGATCAGGGAAGCATACCTGAATGTATAGCCAATCAAGCAATATTTCATTTCAGGCAATAGTTGCTTGCTGTATAGATGAATGTATAGGGGATAGGTCGAACTTTACAATAGGAGATATTTTCACATAGCTTCTCGCCATTGCATTGTTTGATCTCAGATTCGGCCAACTCGTGCCTGCTTTAGTATTGTGTACTGGAAAAATCGAACGAGGCGTCCTCCTACGTGCAGAATCTATGCTAGCAATAGTCTCGGCTCATTGGAGGATGTTCATTGAAGGATGTCTCTTCGCGAAGTGGGAGGGTTGGTTAGTGTATGTGTGTGTGTCAAGAATGACCAAGCTAGAATGGCTAAACCTATACCTGTATCTAGCATCTGTGCGTATATCACAAGATATATCACGTTCCTGTTGCCATGGCTCATTAGCGATGGTTCGCGTTCGAACTTGAGCTAGGCTGAACTAGCTTGTACCTAAGAATAGCCGATCCTTTTTTTTGTATTTTGTCAATGCGTGATCTTGTGCCGTGCACGGTGCGTGCAATGGAGATCAGGAAGTTACGTTCACATGCAGCGAATTGGAATTAGCGAACGTGGGGGGAGCGCATTCCCAAATCAGCTGCATGCTACGCTCGTGACGTCATGCGCTCAAAACTTGGTACTATTAATGGGTTTTGATGGTGGGAGGGCCTAATGTGCGATCAGCAGTGCTTGCAGAGGAGGAAGGGGAGGGAGGGTTCGTGGGTTCGAAAAGTTGGTTGCACACATGATTAATTGTATTAGTATGCTGGGAGGAAGGGGGGGGGGGTTTGTGATCAGCTCGTGGACTGCAAGCGTCACACGGACAGTCGCTGACTAATTCGCATACTCATCGCCGCTTCCTGTTAAAGTAGAAATAGATCAAGAATTGTAAACATGCAAATGTACTAATATGATTGGGTATTAGTGAATATGTTTTTTTTTGCGGGAGCGGACAAATAATTTGCAATTGAATGAAAATTGAATGTCCACTCTGCACAAGTCCATTGCTCTCGATTAATGGTGCATACATGAGCGTCCACAAGTAAAGGGACTTGTTGAAATGGTACTGCAATCTTTGTCTGCGGTCTCTTCGATGCACAATACTCTCTCGTGTGTGGAGAGAGATCAATGAATTAATGTATGAAATCATTGGAACAAGGTTGTAGTTCTTCTAAATAGATAAGAGTACAGACAATTACAGGCAGTGAATGTTTGTTGGTGCCATTCCTAGCCAGATCAGATCGTTGTATACCCCTAATGCCTTCGTCCCCTCAGAGTCGCCAATAATGTTGATTACGATCAATCTACGCGGAGTAGTACTTGTTGGACTTTATAATGTGTAAAACTATTAAGATTTGATTTTATGAGAAAGCGGGAGCAAAAAAGTTGTGTGTGAGCGAATTTCGAAACAGGTTCTATTACTCGTGATCTTTAGCGACTTTGATCTTTGTTATACGAGGATTTCAAAGAATGTTTTCGAAGATCATAGATGTTAGGAAAGAATTAGGTGCACTTGGTGAAAGAGTGTCATGAGACTTTATAAATAGAAATGGTGGGGAATGTATGTGGGGCTTACTTCCGAAACTGACTATGTTCCTCATGATCTTTTCTGACTTTGATCTTTGTTATGGAGGATTTTAAAGGCTGTTTTCGAAGATCATGTATGATAGGAAGAGATTAGGTGTACTTGGTCAAAGCGAAGAGTGTCATGAGATTGTAAAAATAGAAATTGTGAAGAATGTCTGTGGGGGGGGGGCTCACTTACTACTTAATCATCTTGTAATAGGATTTTACACCCATTGCAAGGAACGATCAACAAAGATCATCCGTGATTTTTGTATATACAATAATACTTTTACTGCTACTACAGTAATACTGATACAGTAATACCTTCTATATGAGTTTCTAAATACCCTCGCACTCATGCGATTGACATTCGGTTTCGGTGATAAGAGGGGGACACCGATAAGCGCCATGTCAAAGCCTCTCAGATTAGTCTCATTCGTATAGTTGACAGCTTACAAATAGACGACGACTGGAATGTTCCTTGCCCTGGGGCGAAATTCGAATTGTATGGAATCTCACAATTGAAGGCGATGAATGAGGGAGCACCGAGTGACCGGAAATCACAGCTATAGACTTCCAAGCACATTGAGGCCGGAACTAATACAATGCCCAAGCCCCGAAGCCATTGGGGAGTAGATGATTTCCCCTAAATGACAGCTTATCATGCTTTTCATCTTGAATAATTCTTCGATCTTAATAATACTAGTAATAAATAGATGAGATCACTCGTCAGAGTGAACTTACCTGATGTGTGATATATGTGTGCATTTTACACGAACTGTATTAGTTGCATTCTCCCGATACTCTGGCTCTTACTCTCTCTTATATGAGAGAGCCTCTCTACCTTTTCACTCACCGAACGCAAGATCTTCGTTAGTTCTCATTAGTGGGTTCAAACAACGCTACTTCCCCTTTTCGCTCTAGAACTGATAGTTTCACTGGTCTATTGATCGGTCGGCTAGTCAGTCAGCTGCCCTTATCCGTCTATCAGTCGATCTGTCTGATAGCATGCCTCACGGCCAGTGTTGTGCCAATCAGCCTCCGTCGCCGTGTGACAGTTGCGAGTCCAGTCAGGTCGCGCAACCTGATACTAAGGTATACGCCATGGGGTTATAGGGTTACTGTCATTGTTGTTGGTTTTTTTTTCGATGGCGCTACAATCGAGGTCCTTTAGTTGTCTTACCGGTTGAATAGTTAACCTTGCTCCAGATCTTTTTTATGTACTGACAAGGGGATGGTCGCAACTGGTCCTGGCCATATGAGATGGCAATAACATGACTAGGATCAGTTTTCGATGCTGATTACGAATCCGTATTCAAAAAATGCCTAATCGACCTCTGTTCCGAGAAAATCGGTATTGAAATTTGGCTTGTTAATTCGAAAAGTCGTGTAGTTTCCTTCACAAACTATCTGGATTGCATCGGAAAGATCCGGCAATGTAAGGTAAACTATTGTGAGTTTATAGATGAGTTCACCAGCCCACCCGGACGGTTTGCACAGGAAACCACACGAATTTCCGAATTAAAATATCGATTTCCTCGAAAATCAGGTCGATTAGGCACTTTCTGAAAACGGATTCGTAATCAGCATCGAAAACTGATCCTAGTCATGCTATTGCCATCTCATATGGCCAGGACCAGTTGCGACCATCCCCTTGTGAGCATCACGAAAGCGTAGTATGCGTTTGGAATACCAAATTTAAAATGTGTTATTATTATTATTAATGTTGTCTGTATTGCAGCAACGTCGTGCGGAGCGTGTCCTGTGGGTGGTGACCTGCCTCTCGGTGGTGTTCATATCAGTCGAAGCGGTCGGAGGATTCCTCGCTGGATCACTCGCCATTATCACCGATGCTGGTTGGTCTCAATATAATACATCTTTATCTTTTCAGCAGTAAGTAGTTCGAAAATTGATCGCAATTTTTGGTCCTTTAGTCACTCAATTGTCAGGGATATTTTTCACCATTCTGAACGAGAAAAAAAGACGGTGCTGGTTTGTTTATAGTAACATTTTAACACTCTTTGTCAAGATCAACAAATCAGTGAAATTCGTAGGTCGAATAGCTATGTTACAAATTTGCTAAATGCGTGAAATCACTGGATCTGTAGTGTGATACAAGAGGATTTTATTTCTTTAGTAATTCTTTTGTTATTTCTTAATGATCACCTATCCTTAATTGTATTATTTATTTACATTTATTTAACTATTTTAAATTCTCAATTTTTAAATTCATAAATTCTCTTGCAATTTCAGGTCATCTCCTATCTGATCTGCTCTCATTCATCATTTCCATTGTGGCGATCCGAAGCGCGCGACATCCAGGTACGGTCGATTGATAGATATTGATTTTTTCCTCCCTGTATCGATTGGTGTATTACCGTATGCATTCTGCTATCGGTTGATTTTATTTCATCCTATACAGTAGTACCCATTATACCAGCATGCAAGAAATTACTATGAAACACTATGAACTGATTTTATGAGAAGTCCGTTGCAAGAATTCACCCGGTTACTGCGACACATTTATCTGATGTGCATGGTAAAAGCATTCTTCTTACTTCCGACAATCCCAGAACATGGACGTTGATCTTCATTACCGTTTTCATTCTGCTATCGATTGATTTTATTCTACCCTATACAATAGTATCCATTGCACTCTATCGATTTGTCCATTACCGTATGCTCTCAGTTATCGATTGATTGCAGCCTCTCGTCGGCTGTCCTTTGGCTACCACCGTGCGGAGATCATTGGCGCCCTGATATCGATTATCATCCTGTGGGTGCTGACTACCGTACTCGTACTGCTGGCGATAGAGCGAATCGTCGCGAACAAGTATGATGTAAGTTTCGGTGCGGATATTTTATTATTATTATTATTATTATTATTATTATTATTATTATTATTATTATTATTATTATTATTATTATTATTATTTATTAATATGTTTTATTATTTATTGACTTTTATGAAGTGTGCCATATATAGTACTCGAGAGACTTGAGAGAATTGCTTTCATAAAGTGCAACTAATCTCTGCTTATTTTGATTTTCGAAAACATTCTCTGGAATGCGTAAGAAGTGTCAGACTGCATAACAAAGATGGTAGAAGAGATCATTTCTGAATATAAAATAATAATAATAATAATAATAATTATTATTATTATTATTATTATTATTATTATTATTATTATTATTATTATATGCTGTAGGTGGACCCGGACACGATGATGATCACGGCTGGCTGCGGTGTGGTCTTCAACATCGTCATGGCGGCCGTGCTCATGTTCGGATCGGGCGGACACGGACACTCTCACGGCGGATTGAGGTACGGTATGGGGGATTAAAGGGGCTGAAACCTTTGTCAACGGTCTGTTCAACGGTCCACGCTCTCTCGTTGTTAGAGAACAGAGAAATAGTGCGCGCAATGAAGAGGTCATTGAATGAGGTCACTCTCCCTTTAAGGTAGTGGATCCGACTTGTCCAACAGATTTCTGTTAATTTTCTCTTTTCGTATCCATCTTTTTTGTTCTATTTTCGTTTGTGGGGAAAAAACCGAGAAAAAAAGCTCAAAGCAGCAAAATACAAAAAAACGAACAAACATCGTCGTTGCAGCCACTCTCACGGTGGTGGCCACGGTCATGGACACGACCATGAGAGCGGACACGGACACTCGCACGGCGGCAGTGAGAGCGGCGCTGCTGATGGAGCCCATCCAACGAGGTATGATGGGGTTACGGTAGTGTAATGGGATTACGGTAGTACTATGGTAGGTATACGTTACTCGCACAGAAATTTCTCTTAAATTCTGAATGGTTTAATTCTAATTTTCTTAATTTGAAGATATTATTTTGAATTAAGTAATTTAACTGCAAAAATAAGTAATTAACTGGTTTCATAAGTGAATTTTCTCTGAGTAGGCGTACGGTAGTTAGTACGAGTTATCGATTAGGGGTGCGATTATGGGGCTCTACTGTAGTTAGTGGAAGGCAGCCACTCTACCTTTGGCTACATGATCTTTGATCTTTGATCTCTGCAGGCAAAACGTGAACGTGCGTGCCGCCTTCGTGCACATCATCGGCGATCTCGTGCAGAGTATCGGAGTGCTCATCGCGGCTGTGATTATTAAGGTATCGTCGTGGTGTGCTTGGGCGACATTTACCAATATCGCTAGTTAATGTAGTCAATGTGATGCCCTCTTGAAAGCGACGTTTCCCAATGCATACACCATAAACATTTGCAGTTCACTGGCTTTGCCATCGCCGACCCCATCTGCACCTTCATCTTCTCCATCATTGTGCTCTTCACGACGATTACCGTACTCAAGGATATCTTCTACGTGCTCATGGAAGGTACGGTAGATTTGAGCAGTGCGAAGGGAAAACAGATTACTGTAGATCTGAATTTTTGGTCACTGTTGAGTGCACTATGCAGCTGTAGGCTATTGGAAAGTGTATACAGGGTTATATAATTTTAAATAAATATGTGAATAAATAAATTTTAATATTATTTAAAAAATATGATAACAATATTGCAGCCACCCCACCGCACATCGACTACGCCTCGCTGCGTGAGGACCTCATGAAGGTGGACAACGTGGAGGCGGTGCACGATCTGCACGTGTGGTCACTCAACATGGACAAGGCCGCGCTCTCCGTCCATCTGGCTATCCGTAAGTTATTTGTATTAAAGGGAGCGTCACCTCTCTCAATGGTCTCTTCAGTTCGCACACTATTTCTCTGTTCTCTAACAACGAGATAGCATTGCGCTTCGAAGAGACCATTGAGAGAGGTTACGCTTTTTTTAAAGTTTCATTAATTCAATTGTAAGTTTACTATTATTTTAAGCTTGGAAAAATATGTGCTTTTCGAGATGTTTGCAAGATTGCGTGCGATCTGATTGTTTTGTAGAGCACAGAATCTTAATTCACATTCTGTTCTGTTCCAAAATTAGCCGGTTGATTTCGCATGTGACCGTAAAAGTATGAGCGATCTAACCCGCATCTTTCTTGTCGTCTATAGGGAACAAAGAGGCGAATTCCGCTCATGTATTTTGGTTTTGTTCAGTTAACGTCGGAGGAGAAAAAACGAATGAGCAATAATGTCTAGTAAGAAAAATTCTGAAATTGAAATTATTTATAAAGGGTGTGGATTTGTTCAGATTATCATATTGTTTTACTTTCTATTTCACCTCTCTGTTTATCGTTAAAGATAAATAAATTATTATTATAAATTATTATTATTATCGATTCTTCATATTACATTTTTGACATTTTGATATTCTCCAATGATAGCTTAGTGAGCGTGTGAAACTGTACAACTGTGTGTAAAATGTGCGCGCGCGAAATCGCAAGACCATTTTCTGATTCATTGAGAGTTCTTTAAATGCGCGTCCGATCTTTTTAAAATCCCTAATTCCCCCCCCCCCCCATTATTTCCACTTGTGACACACAAAGTGTGTTCTTGGTCGAGATGTTTGCTACGTTGCGGTACACTCTGATTGTTTTCTAGTGAACAGTCTCTAAGTTCACGTACACGACCTTTCCACCTCTTACTTGTTCTGTTCGAAATTAGCCGGTTGATTTGGAGTCACAAAGTGGTCACAATTGAACATAAGGAGATCGAAAAGGATTGGTTCGATCAACAAAAATGGAGACGAGAAAAAGGATCGAATGAACAGTTTTGTCTAACAAGAAAGTATAGAAATAACGATTCTTTGTAAAGGGGGGATTTGTGCAGATTATTGATTGATTACAATAATTTAAATATTGTTTGCAGATGACTCGGACAGAGCGTGTGAGACGATCGCATTCGCGCGACAGATGATCCTGAAGCGATACTCTGTGCATCTGGTTACGATACAGGTACGGTATTTATTGATTGATTTTGGATTTTATTGATTGATTGCTACACAAAAACTTGACAGCTGTGACTTTGATGGATTTTATAGAGGGTTTTATTGATATTCCTGATTATTGATTTTTGTTTATTGATTATTGATTGATTCAGGCCGAGGTATTCGACAAATCGATGCAAGACTGTGATAAGTGCAAGCCCGTATAAGCAGGGAAACATTATCGATTTTTTCACTCTTGTAATCTAACACACACACCCGGGTATCCCATGACGCTCTTACTCACTCATTTATTTCCTTCCCCCAATATCTCCGCAATTTGCAATACTCTGATTGACACAAATGCTTTTATTATATCGATTGTTTGTATGGCGTTTTTTGACACATTTTGTTATACACCAATGAATCCCATCTGTTCTTACTAGTCGAGTTCCCCATATATCGATTGACTTATTGATTTTTATTAACCGACCCCAGATTATATATACTGTGTATATATTCATTTATTCCACAATATTCAATCAGACTTGTATTGAACCGTATCATGGTAGCTCCGTCCACTTTTCCATATCTCACCCATTGTCTTGACTATTATTTTTATTATTATTTTTATTATTATCACATTCTTACGTTGGTATACACTCTAGACTTATGATATATGCCTTATACTTGTCCGTCTCAAATAATAATAATGCAGGTCACACCCCGTAATTCTTCTTCGCTTCAGAATAATAACTGTGCCTTTTTTCTATGCGAACGCTTACGCTCATAATTGTTTTTTTTGCAGTGATAGGCCGTTTATAGCATATATTTTGAGTAGAAAATACGATGATAAAATACTATTCTATGTTCTGTCACTCCGTTGAGATACGCAATGTATAATGCACAAATTTTGTGAGAATATTTCACCACGACTCGTCAAAAATCCAAAAAAAGTCAACAGTCGTGTCTTCCCATTTCCATTTTTTGTGAAGAAACTCGCATTGTCTTCCCCAATCCATCAGATCAAACGATTATTATGATCCTCAAACTTTCAACCCCCAATGATGAACTCGAAATGAATGGCCGTAGTCAAATCGAATTTACTCGATGATCAATGCGAAAATGGAAAAGGAAATCATTCCATTTCATTCTTCCCATTTGTATTCGTCAAGGTTGGTTCTCTCGCTCCGTTCCCTCTTCTCCTTCATTGTCGTTCTTTCAGATGTGCGATTTCGAGGAGTCGAATATGGCTAATGATGGTAAGGGAATACTGCAGAGACAAGATCTATAAACGGTAGCAAATCGTTTGCCGGCAAACGTGACGTCACTGGGGAATTTTGGCAAACCCTCAGGTTGTGAAGCCACGTTTGCCGGTAAACTGTTTGCCAACTGACACCATAGACTCATCTAATTTCGATTGAAATTATTATACCCCAGGTCCACTATGTTACTGTTTCTAGGTATATTGTAGATCAACTAATGATCTATCGATTGATTATGACTCGTTTCAGTTGACGTCAATAGTGTTCCTCGAGAGGATCTACAGAAGCTCGTCGAGGACTGGGGATTGGATGTTCCTCGCCAGCATAGCATCGATCGTTTCGAATCGTAAGCACATTTGGACTTCGCCCTCAAATTCGACGATTTTGGAGTCTGAGTTGCTCTTTATAAACTACAGATTACTTTCTTCTGCTCTTTATAAACTACAGATTACTTTATCCTGTCAGCATATCGTATGCTGAGGGGGGTGAAAGCAGGGGCATATTGATGTTCACAAGTTCTATACTTGGGTCTTTGAGAGAATTCTATTCCATTCAATTAAACGTCTGAATATGAAACTTGATAAGAATAGTCAAATAACCCACGAAAACACTGTCATTTTTGAAATTGTGAAGTCAATGCGCATTTCAGATTCATTGAACTAACGAACGATGATGACTGTGAGAAGACTCTGTCCGCACCGTAAGACTCGAATGATTACTGTAGATCGATTGGAAATCAATCAATAATTAAGCTCCGCCCCTCGCAATCTACATCGCCGTCAGATGCACAGTGTCTACGTTGCTGGAGCAACCGAGGTAGGAAGGGGGGATAATGCGGAACCTAAACCTTATTGGATTTCATTTGAAATGAAAAGCAATGCACAACCGCTACACCTCTGGCCAAAGCTCACAAAATATAGACCAATACGATTTGGAATAGCATAAACTAAATTGTTTTTCAATTTGCCAAAATAAAATCGTTGCAGGAGAAAGTAAGCGAGTACGAGATGAACAAGTATGAGCCTGTCGTGTATGAGAAAGTGGGCGAATTGAAGAGTGTCTATTATGGATGGAATGAGAATGGAGATACGGTAGGTCATGATTACGGTACAAATGGGCAGTCCGGAAATATTGATTGATTTGTTAAACGAATGCGTGCAACTAAAAGAGCGACTGCACAGTTAGAGAAATAGATAGCTAAATGAGATGAAGAATACACACAAGCGCACAATATCAAATAAAAAATTCAGCATATTCCGTAGAACGAGAATGCTAATGCATTAGTTCCATACTGGACACTGAATACTGCAATGCCGAAATCAGTAGAATCCATTTTCAGGAGTCTCAAATGAAGGATGATATCGAGTCTCCTACCACCGCATTGGTAAGATGCGATCTTTGATCAGCGACATTGATCTTTGATCTTTAGGAGTTTCCGACTAATCGACAAGTCGATACGACCATCTCGAACTTTACTCCCGGCGGAGTGCTCGATCCTGGAATGCAGGTGTGATCTTTGATCTTTGATCTTTAATCTCTGATCTCTGATCTTTGATCTCTGGTCTCTGATCTCTGATCTTTGATCTTTGATCTTTGACCCTTGATCTGTTGATATTTGTCTTCTTTAAGGTGAATCGTGAGCGTCTCTTCCAACTTCTGCTCGCCTACCAGAATCAGACTGATAGCAATTACAATGATACTATCACTGGATTCGGAAGATATTAGAGACTTCATAGAACAGTGATAAAGATGAAATGTTTACTGTGGGCAAATGAAACAATTTAAAATAAATTAAATTAAAATATCTTATTTTTAAATAAACAAAACTATAAAAATAATACGTTTATCTTCATAAGAGCGTACAGGCAGTTTAGAGTTGCCAGAAGAAGTTGGCTTACCATGAATGATAAAAATGAATATTATATACCGTAAAAACGAGAGAAAACGACACAAGTAGGAGACTGGACGGGAAATTCTCTTATTTTTCCATAATTTTCAAAAAATGAATAAAATATATTTCCATCACAATTATTCCAAATACTGTGAATTTTGACCTATGGATCATCCATTCCACTTTGGTCGATCAACGTTTCGGGCACGTATCTAAAAAATGCATCTAAAAAGATGTATCTAAAAAGGCAACCCGACCAGAAAATCCAACTTTTTCAATGAATTTCAAATTTGTTTATTCTCTCTTAATTCGGTTGATAAGCGTTTGAATTAAACTCCAATGTCATTTTCCATGAAAGTCAGCACTTAAAGGGATGGTATTCCTTGGAGAATTACATGTTAGCTACGGCCTTTGAGCGCGCCTTAGACCACTAGGCCATAAATAGACAAATGGTTGCTAGGGAAGTTCTATACCTATCCATGATCTCTTTGTACTCACTGGTTGTATTATGATACAGATGAGATAGCCTATTCCTTATGCCAATCAACTATCGATTTGCCAAAATCGATTGGTTAGAAGACGAGTCCAGTCTATCTTTTCTCTTTCACTATGTTTTAGCACTGTCCCGGCGCAAATATCGATAGACTTTGGCTTTGACTTTAAGGATATCAATAATCAAAAATAAGTAATCGATAATTATTGTGTATGCTGCTCCAAAGCCTGGCGTACCACTATTTGTACCTATCTGAATTTCCGCGCGTTCCCATTGTAGTCTAACGTGCGAGGTAGATCATCGCTAGTCGATTCCCATCTATGTTATTGTCATCCAATCGACTAGCCTATTCATTCTTATCTAGTTCCTTCCTGTTATAACGGTATATATACCCTTGTACTTCTTTCGCTCTTAAAGGGAGAGTGACTCTCTCAATGGTCTCTTCATTGCGCACACTATTTCTCTGTTCTCTAACAACGATTGAGCTTAGACCGTTGAAGAGACTGTTGAGAAAGGTGTCAGCCCCTTTAAAGTCTCCCTTTTGCGTTTAAGATTTTATTTAGGCATAGGCTTAGCATTTTTTTAATTTAGGCTTAGGCTTAGCTTTTATTTAGGCTTAGGCTTAGCTCTTATTTATTTAGGCTTAGGCTTAGCATTTTTTATTTAGGCTTAGGCTTAGCTTTTATTTAGGCTTAGGCTTAGCATTTTTATTTAGGCTTAAGCTTAGCATTTTTTTATTTAGGCTTAGGCTTAACATTTTTTATTTAGGCTTAGGCTTCACTTTTATTTAGGCTTAGGCTTAGCATTTTTATTTATGCTTAGGCTTAGCTCTTATTTATTTAGGCTTAGGCTTAGCATTTTTATTTAGGCTTAGGCTTAGCATTTTTTTATTTAGGCTTAGGCTTAGCTTTTATTTAGGCTTAGGCTTAACGTTTTTTATTAGGCTTAGGCTTAGCATTTATTTAGGCTTAGGCTTAGCATTTTTTTTTATTTAGGCTTATGCTTAGCATTTTTATTTAGGCTTAGGCTTCACTTTTATTTAGGCTTAGGCTTAGCATTTTTATTTAGGCTTAGGCTTAGCTCTTATTTATTTAGGCTTAGGCTTAGCATTTTTATTTAGGCTTAGGCTTAGCATTTTTTTATTTAGGCTTAGGCTTAGCTTTTATTTAGGCTTAGGCTTAGCATTTTTTATTTAGGCTTAGGCTTAGCATTTTCTATTTAGGCTTAGGCTTAACTTTTATTTAGGCTTAGGCTTAGCATTTTTTATTTAGGCTTAGGCTTAGCATTTTTTTATTTAGGCTTAGGCTTAGCATTTTTTATTTAGTCTTAGGCTTCACTTTTATTTAGGCTTAGGCTTAGCATTTTTATTTAGGCTTAGGCTTCACTTTTATTTAGGCTTAGGCTTAGCATTTTTATTTAGGCTTAGGCTTAGCATTTTTTATTTATTTAAGCTTAGGCTTAGCTTTTATTTAGGCTTAGGCTTAGCATTTTTTATTTAGGCTTAGGCTTAACTTTTATTTAGGCTTAGGCTTAGCTCTTATTTATTTAGGCTTAGGCTTAGCATTTTTATTTAGGCTTAGGCTTAGCTCTTATTTATGTAGGCTTAGGCTTAGCATTTTTATTTAGGCCTAGGCTTAGCATTTTTTTTATTTAGTCTTAGGCTTAGCTTTTATTTAGGCTTAGGCTTAGCATTTTTTATTTAAGCTTAGGCTTAACTTTTATTTAGGCTTAGGCTTAGCTTTTATTTAGGCTTAGGCTTAGCATTTTTTATTTAAGCTTAGGCTTAACTTTTATTTAGGCTTAGGCTTAGCTTTTTTTTATTTAGGCTTAGGCTTAGCTTTTATTTATGGTTAGGCTTAGGCTTAGCATTTTATAAATTAATTTTAATTTATAAAAAAAATTAAAAAATGCTAAGCCTAAGCCTAAATAAAAAATGCTAAGCCTAAGCCTAAATAAAAAAATGCTAAGCCTAAGCCTAAATAAAGAAAGCTAAGCCTAAGCCTAAATAAAAAAAAATGCTAAGCCTAAGCCTAAATAAATAAATGCTAAGCCTAAGCCTAAATAAAAGCTAAGCCTAAGCCTAAATAAAAAATGCTAATCCTAAGCTTAAACAAAAAAATGCTAAGCCTAAGCCTAAATAAAGAAAGCTAAGCCTAAGCATAAATAAAAAAATGCTAAGCCTAAGCCTAAATAAAAAGTGCTAAGCCTAAGCCTAAATAAAAAAATGCTAAGCCTAAGCCTAAATTTTTTAAAAAATGCTAAGCCTAAATAAAGAGCCTAAATAAAGAAAGCTAAGCCTAAGCCTAAATAAAAAATGCTAAGCCTAAGCCTAAATTAAAGCTAAGCCTAAGCCTAAATAAAAAAATGCTAAGCCTAAGCCTAAATAAAAAAAAATGCTAAGCCTAAGCCTAAATAAAAGCTAAGCCTAAGCCGAAATTTAAAAGAAAATGCTAAGCCTAAGCCTAAATAAAAGCTAGCCTAAGAATAAATACAATCTTAAGCCCAAATGGGAGACTTTATTAAGAGAGAAAACAAGTACAAGGGTATAGCGGGAAGAAACTAGATAAGAACGACTAGGCTAGTCAGGGATGAGAATAACATAGATGTGAATCGACTACCTGGCAAATCGTTACCCCGATACACTTTCCTGGCAAACGATTTGCCAGGTAAGTTTGCTCTCAGTGTAGCGAATTCAAATAGGTACAAATAGTGGTATGCTAGGTCAGGCTTTGGGGCGCACACAATAATTATTGATTACTGATTTTTTTATTATTGATGTCCTCAAAGCTTAACCTAAGCCAAAGTCTACCATTATTGATTATTGATTTTTGATTTTTGATAATGGACTTAAGCCAAAGTCTAAGGCTTTTATTATTGATTGTTAAAAACACAAAAAGAGATCTTTATTGTTAGGTACCTATCCTATTCCCATTGTGCATTGATCATGTCTATACATCTGTATATTGATCATCCCTATTCCCTATGCATATTGATTAGAGTATCATCGTGGTGTCGGATAGGAAGAGGTAAAGTGGAACATGACGCGTCCGTCGACGGTTGTGGAAATCCCTAATGGCATACATCGTTGCACTACTAGAGCCTGGATAATGGGAATGGAATGGCTATAACGGGGTGTTGTTTACTACAAAGACCCGTCAATGCTTATGTATTCACTAGTAACGAGAGAAATCCAAAGTGCAACTGCGACACATACATATGTAGTGGAAAGGCAAACAGAGGTATCAAGACTTTCCCGACAACCTAATATTAGATTACGCCTCACTGTGAAAACGTTGATTATTTTGTGGTAAGAGTACATGCTGTTTCTTTATTTATTTATTCCATCACACATAATGAGAAGGGGTGATATGTAAAAAAAGAGATAGATCAATTTCTTGTAAAAAAATATCTGTATGCCATTGCACAGCGAACTACAAATTCATAGGATTAAAAAAACAAGTTTAACTTTATTTAAATCGTGAAGCAAATTATACATCTTTTACGAAGATTTTTGTATATCAGCAAATATGGAGAGGAAAAATTGTTAGTGTAAAGTATACACTGTAAACAAAACCATGAAAGAGGGCAAATTAGAGTTTTTTACAAAAAAATCGATTAATAAATATCGATTAATAAATCAAACTACAAAGACAAAATACACTTAGCAATGAAAAACCGAGGCAGAAGCAACAGAAGAGAAGAAATGAGCAAGAAACACAACGAACGGAAAAATGAATAATCGATACCCGGGATGAGTGAATTATTGATTGATTATATTCAGATATTGATTGATTATAGGCAGATATGATACTGATTGAAGTGATGTGAAACAATGGAAACATTAACAGATATGATTAAGTAGTCGAGGAGCATAAACCGACAATTATACCGTAATTATTGATAGATTGATTGAATATTGATTGATTATATACAACTTGTAAGCTGCAGAAAGTGCAGAGATCAACGACAATCTATATATGATGGTGGATTACGGTAGTCACTACAAATCAAGGCAAATATTGATTGCACATATCCAGAGGCTACGGTAATCGAGGTAGGAGTACGGTAGGTTAGATGTAGCTTCGTTTGAGCAGTTGATCCAGTAATTGCAGCGGCCTGTGCAGTTGAATCTGCAACAAAAATCAATTAGCAATTAGCAAACAATACAACACATTTATCTTTTTTTTCAGTAAAATAGAAATATATTGTATCGACTCTCACGGAAAATTTCCCAACGACATTCCCTCCCTTTGTCAATATTCCTTACGTAAGGTTTTCATTTTACATTCAAACACTTTATCAACTCAACTATGCTATGGGTCATACATTTTCGGTACCCTCGCCGTCTATTTTTATATAGTGGGTCAATTCTCGAAATAGGGTGGGTTGATTCACAAAAATCGTTATTTTCACTTAAAAATCGTCATTTTTTTAGCTTCCCTTTTTATCAAGTGGCCTAAAATAGGACTTATATAGTGGGTCAATCCTCGCACTGCGAGGCTATGGCAATGTATGCTATGGGTCATCGGATCTGTAGCGATACGAGATGGTTCCACTGTTGTTTGCAAGGTAGCCAGAGGAAATTGTTCCCTCCCACACAAGGGAATATTTCCCTTACCCGGAATTATTCCCGGTGGGTACATTGAAGCGGAAATATTACCGAACTTTTAGGAAATATGTACCACAAAACCACGCATCAATAATTGAAAAAAATGGAAAGCAACCAACCTCGATCCAGCATGGACATTCCTTCATCGTTTGCCGATTGTATCCCGAACCCCAGCCCTGGAAGAGTTCAAAGATCAAAGATCAAAGATCACCCTCCCCACATGTTACCGTACTTTGACAAAGCTCATTCCGACAGAGCAGAAGACTCGCTTCATCTCATCCACTCCAGAGCCCGCCACGACATCAGAAATCTGTACGAAGATCAAAGATCAAGTTTTTTTTTGAAAAATCTCACTTGTTGCAATCCGGGGTGGAGTACGGGAAGACCGGCAACAGCACGAGCCTGGATAGATCAAAGTTTAAGGGTCACGGTGTAAAGATCAAAGATCAAAGGTCAAAGATCAAACCTGCGCCACGACGGCTTCCTTGGCTGAGGTAGTCTGCTCGAGCATTTCTGCGTACGCCCACCGGAGATCAAATATCTGCCCATGATCATGAATAAAAGTCACTTCACGATAACTTCTCCTTTCACTTACCGTAATCTCCGCATCGCCGTTAGTCAGACGGTGTACGGTAGTACCGTAGGGCATGCGCTTCTGGTAATCGATAAACGGCGCTCGCACAAAGACGGGCTTGTTCGATCGGACCTAAGGGCGCGCTAATTATTGATTGATCATCATACATCCTCGCAGAATTTTGTTTATATAGTAGGAAGACTGTCGAAATATGGTTGGTCGATTTATAAAATCGTAATTTTCGCATAAATTGAAATTATTCGCACAAAAAGTGGACCGATAGTGAAAATGAGCCTTATATAGTGAGGGTATGAAAATGTACGATTGATTAAATAAATAAATAGATACAGTATACCTCAGCGGTTACTCTACCATCGGCGTGCTGTCGTATCGATACACCAGCGCCCACGTGCATTCTGAAAGGATCGATCAATAAATCAATAATCTTATTCTTATTCTTTATTCCATTATATTATACGTAACAGGAAAATGGGATGAGACAAAAGGATTGATGGATGTCCGTCGCTAAGGTAGCGATAACGGTGAGGGTTTTGGTTACAGTGGCAGTTTGGGAGCTGCGAGGGAATTTTGGAAGAATAAGGGATAATTATATCTGGGAAAGTCTAAACTAGCCCTGTCTATTAATTTATTATTACCTGTCTATTATTATCTTATTAATCAATAGTCAACTACCGTACCTCGCCTTCTCACTCGCGGGACTACGGTGGACGTTCGGCAGTGCACCGATACAGTATCGGCCGGCTCGTTCACCCTAAACCATCCCTGATTATCGATTGATAATCTCGGGCTACCGTATATACCTGTGGATCCATACCTCCGTCGATGGTGATTTGCATCATGTCACGACGAACCTGCAGATATCGATTGGGAGATAGCTCTCGATCATACATTGCCATACATTGCTAGTTAACTTATTTAATCAAATAATTTATATTTAAAGTGCATGCATACTTATTCTTGTACATCTATTAATAATATTAATTTAATAATACCCTCGCAGTGCGAGGATTGACCCACTATATAAGGCCCATTTTATGCCACTTGATAAAAGCTAAAAAAGACGATTTTTAAGCAAAAATATCGAATTTTGTGAATCAACCCACCCTTTTTCGAGAATTGACCCACTATATAAAAATAAACGGCGAGGGCACCGAAATGTATGATCTCGATCGTGAACTGATTTTATTTACCTTGAAGGAGTCTCCAATTTGTGTATCCAATTCGTAATAGTTGATAGTGCACCAATGCGAAGGGTCTGCAAGTACATAAATAAATAATAATAAATAATAAATCGCGATATTCTGCGAGAAATCACTGCTAGGGATCTCTGTTTCTATTTATGTGTTTGTTTATTTCGATGTTCGACTATTTCTTTAAATTATTTGTTTATTTATTAATTATTTATTTTTTATTGTTGCTTACCAATGGATTATAGTAATGCTATTGAATTGTTGTAATGTAGTCGAAACGTGAATGTGACGGGGTCTTTTACACTACACAATATTTGGCACTACTTCAGAATAGGGTACCATTTATGCCTAATCTGTTCTTCGGACCTACTTTACAAAAAGGTGAAACCCTGAGTTAATTTGAAACCCTCCGCTCTGGCCACACTCTCTCGAATTCTTTGTCTACGAGAGAGTATTGCAGATAGTAAAATAAGCTTAGAATTTGCCTTTTAGTAAAAAGTAATTGCTTACAATGAGGAGCGGGAGGAATCTGCACACGAGAGAGGTCGACTGAAAAAATATAATATATCTTATTTATTATTATTGTACAAATTAAAAGCATGATCTTACTGGACTGATTCCGAATCATGCCAGGCTCTCCGCCAAAGAGTGGACCTAAAACACAAGTGATGAGGGCGAGTTTCACTCCCTTCCTCTCATGTGGTGAGATGGCCGAGCGGTCTAAGGCGCTGGTTTAAGGCACCAGTCTCTTCGGAGGCGTGGGTTCGAATCCCACTCTCATCAGAACTTTTTGCCGATTTTTCATAACGGGGAAAACACTTACTCGAGCCAAGTAGATCATTTTGAATGGCATTTGCTGCACCGCGAGGAAGAGATGACTGCCAGAGATCGTCTACAACGAGTTATACTCAATTATATGCAATTTCACGACCAATAATATCGATTTATCATTCATCAAAAACATTTCCGTTCCAATCTCTGAAGCGCTTGAAATTATTTTCAATATCTCGTATGAATCAGGAGTTGTTCCCTCCTTGTGGCGTCACTCCATAATTACCCCAGTCAAGAAACAACCTCCCTATTCTGACCCTATGAACTACCGTCCGATATCAATAACTTCCCTTTTCTGCCGCATCTTCGAGCGCCTTTTGTGCAAACCAATAATCAATCACTGTGAATCGTTAGAAATATTTCCTGATGAGCAATATGGTTTTCGAAAGAAAAGATCACGAGAAATGCAAATGCTTGAGGTTCTAGAACATTGGACCACGTCTATTAGTGACGGTAAACCTGTCGATGTCATTTATTTTGATTTTGCTAAAGCTTTTGACAGAGTATCGCACAATAAGCTTTTAATGAAATTAAGCAAGATTGGTCTCTCGACTAGAACTACAAATTGGATATCCGGGTATCTGCAAAATCGCACTTTCCAAGTAAGAATACACGATAAATTGTCAAAGTCACTGCCCGTTACTAGTGGTGTACCCCAAGGTTCAGTATTAGGCCCTTTACTTTTCCTGATCTATACCTCAGAAATTCCATCCCTTGTCCAAAATAATGGTGTCATTGCAAGGATGTACGCGGATGATATCAAAATTTTCAAAGCTATTGAGGATGAAAATTCATCCGCTCCCCTACAGTCTGCTATAGATGCCATCACTAAATGGGCGGATGATTGGCAACTCCCACTAGCCGCCCATAAATGCAATTCACTACATCTTGGTAGAGCTAATACCAAGAAGACATATTCAATCGGGTCACAAAACTTGACTCAAAAGGATCTAGTCAGAGACCTGGGTTTCATTATTCAGAAATCTTTAACCTTCACAGATCACTGTAAAAATATTGCTATAAAAGGTAAAACAGCATGCCATATTATCCTACGAGCACTGAGGACCAAAAATGTGGATGTCCTCCTTAGTGCATATACGATATATATAAGACCAATCCTTGAAAGCGCATCAGCAGTTTTTAATCCGTTCAAAAAGCACGACAAAATAGTCATCGAAAGAGTACAGAATTATTTCACAAGAAGGCTATTTATGCGCTGTTACAGCCATACCTGGGATACTGTGCCCTGTAGCGCACTGAGAAACACCCAGTTGGGCATAGAGTCCTTAGAGAAGCGCAGAGAGCACGTAGATTTGAGGACAGCCATGAACCTACTTAGAGGAAAATATAAAATATCCAATAAAAAATCCCACTATTTTCGCCCTTATACCACACGAAACAGACTCAACTTTAACAACCCCGGATCTAGATTTAATTATAGACATTACAGCTTCTTTCCTAGAGCGGCAAGACTTTTGGTACAACCTGGCAATCAAATAGAGTTTCCCTAACCAATTATGTTTAGTCCCTATTGTTCCAAAGATTCGTCCATTATTCTACTCTTTAACCCGTGAGAATTTCATTGTCATTAGCTTTATCATCATTTTCTTGTCTCGATTCATTTCGTTTCTTTTACTTCTATCACACGTTTCACTGTTTACTCATGAATACGTATAAATATTATTATTATTATTATTAATAACATACACCGACATTTAATAAAACGTTTAATAAAATCTTACAAAACAAAATCCAAATAAATTCCAAAATATTTACAAGTCATTTTCTTAAATATACGTAATTTCGAAGAAAGAAGCGATTTTACAACCAAATTTTCTTTGTTAGGAAAAAGAGGCGACAGGCTTTGGTAAAAAGTGTAGTGATCTATTTTTCGCAACTTTAAAACAGTGCATAATATATATTTAATAAAATACCGTTGGGGACGTTCATCTCGTCCATACAAACAGATTGAGTGGGAAAGCAGCCGCCGCTGAAGGACGGACCAGAGTCCGATCGTTTCAAATCTGGAACGAACATTATCAGTAACTCATTATCGTCCGGAAAAATGCAAAGCTGGTGCAAATATCGGATGCTGGAGATAAAGGAGATGACGGGAATAATTGGATTACCGATTCGCCTTGGCGACGGACTTCCAAAAAGGCTTATCTAATAGATATTAGGTCAGAGAATCGAGAAAAATAGCATACTTTGTCTATTCATTTTCGCTTGTCTCTCATATGGAAATAGTTCTCATGCAGTCTCCTTTTCTCATGCAGCGGTTCTCACGGTTACTACTCTTGTACTAATTCATCCATGAAAACACTGTGGAAGGGAACACAAGGAAAGTTATTTAATAAATCAATCAATCAATTAAGTTATTGATCGAATGGAACCATACCCATGACTCCCACGCAGCTGACCACACGCTCGTAGTGGTACGGGTTGATGCAGATGAAGTCCTGGAAAGATCAAAGATCAAAGATCAGAATACAAACTACAAAGATCGACAAACCTGATTGTCCGAGGGAATCTGGCAGATGGGCAGCTTCTGCAGTTCGGTCTTGGCGATGTTGGGCCATCTACAACGAGAGACTGAGAAGTTATATGCATTCATGCAAATTGACAATAAATCGATTTAGTAAGAGGTCTTGTACATATATGAAAATGGTTAGCGATACAATGGACCGAATGTGGTAATAACATGCATATTGAAGTAGGATCAAGGCAACTACGATCATTACTTGATAAAGAAAAATGAAAAGATCAAAGATCAATTGGTAGTACCTCCAAATGCGCGCGTAGACCACGTGCGGGACTCCCTTGCGTCCGGCAACTTGCAATCGACCGTCGAGTGACCGCTGCAGAGATCAAAGATCAAAGATCAAACATCGGAAACCATCACACCCATAGTATTCAACTACCGTACTACAGCAGTTTACCGTACCGTTACCGTAATACAGTACTCTACAGTAATCTACAGTACCTGTATCGTAACGCAGCAGGTGGGCGTCTTGCCCGCTGACGTTACCGCCGTGATCAGCGCCTCCAGCTCCATTCGCTTGTCCTAAACATATAATAAAAAAATACTGTAAATAACGATCAATAATAGTAACACAATACGGTACCTATGGGCAAATACAATCAAATAGTATGGTTTCACACTCAACCTTCCGCGCTCTGGATTCGCCAAGGTATACATCATGTTTGAAATAAACAAATCAACTCTTCACATCCACTTGTCCTTTATAAAATAGAAACTACGTCATATTCCCACCTTGAGCTTCTTCACCAGTGATTCGATCGCTTTCCGCACAAATTCTGGCTCTTCACCGCCCTGAAAAAGATCAAAGATCAATTAATGATCAGAGATTAATGATTCCCGCAACCATAAAATGCATCCCAAACTACAAAACAGGCACACTTTGAGAGATATGAGAGGAGAGCAGTAGAAATACACAACGCACACTCTCTCGCTTCCCTTCCACGACTATGCATCCTAGCCCTTAGCTCCACTCTCTCGTAGCATCGGTGGTTCAGTGGTAGAATGCTCGCCTGCCACGCGGGCGGCCCGGGTTCGATTCCCGGCCGATGCAACTATTTTTGCTGATTTTTACCTGCTGGTAGCACATCAAGACGTGGGCAATCTGCGAGCAGGAGTCGGATGCCGACGTTGTCGTCGATGAGGAAGCCATCTGGCGAGGTGGAGGTTGCTGTCCGTGCATATGGTGAACGGCCGTATGCGATGGATGGTGGGAGAGTGGCTGCTGTAAATGAGTGTATCAAGTTAATAATAATTATACTTGTACATCTATTAACCTATACTTATACATATATTAATATTGTTAATTTATTAGAATGTACAAATAAATGTTGATTGTGCACATTAATAGTACGACTTGGAAAAGTTTGTAATATCAACAAATGAATGTACAGTCCTTTGTGAGATCAAAGATCAAAATAGGCTATAGGAAGATCAAAGATCAAAGATCATCACTGACCTGTCCGGGCATGCTTCCTCCAAAGGGCAGAAATGATGTGGACGGTATGGACAGCGAGGATTGCGCGCAAGATTGCAGCAACTGCAGGCAAATATTGATCAAAATGCAAACTACAAAGATCAAAGATCAAAGATCACTGACCGGTGGTGCGGTAGACAGCAAACCGTCGTGCTGTTGCTGTTGGTGCATGAGCATGGCGGAGTTGTCGAAGGGCTGCAGTGATATTCTATGAGCGATTGCCAGTAAATCATCAGATTAACGCAGTAGATCGACTATTAAATACTAGTGAAACATGAATCTAATAGCCTGGATTTATTTATTTATATATTTCCACTTTTCTCTCTCTTCTATTTTCCTTCCACTCTTGTCTATTCTATCAACAGACAAGGATCAACAGTCGAATCCCCTACTAGAAGACTTTGGAATGTCAAGAGGTGTACTTCCACCTGTCAAGCCGAAGATTAGAAATTGCGAGCAATATCCTACCTCTCCTGGCTTTTTTAACTGCATAGTCGTTACTGCAAATGTTGCCCATAAAGATACACCAAGATGAATAGATGAATAAAAGGCAAATCCCCCGGGAGATCAATTCTAGGCCGGATAATAATAATTATAATGACCAGTGATAACAGGTAAGTAAAACGAAAACCCATTGTCTTGGAAAGACCCGTGACTTTGTAAAATTATTAAACAAAGAGAATATGCAGAAGTTACAGGCTTCAATCGCACACATAACACATTGCACCACGGTTACCGTACCCCAATCCCAAAGTATCTACCCTACACCAATCCCACCGTACCCTATCGCCCGCCAATCCTACAGTACCCCGTATAAATACCGTACCATGAAGAACTGCTGTCCATTACTGTAGATCAGGTTGGGCTGCGTGCTCACATGCATCATGTCGACGTCGTTCGTTGTTGACGACGAGGGATCGGAGGTCGATGACGTCACCGGTGAGGAGTACTGTAATAGACATATGGATACCGTAATCAGAGATCAAAATGACCGTAATCAAGTAGCAATTTTACCGCAATGGTAGATTACTGTGACTACAATACGATACTTAGCTCCCAAACAGCCACTGCACCCAAAACCCACCACGATATCGCTATCTTATTGTTAATTACGGACATCCAACGATTCCCTTATGTCGACCCATTAACTGTTATGTGTGATATTGTGAGATAAAAATAAGAATAAGACTATAATATATTCCGAGAGCACTTAAAGGTACTCCTGAGCTAATTTAAAACTCTCCGCTCTGTCCACACTGTCTCGCTTTCTTTGTCTTGCCTGAGTGTGGCCAGAGCGGATAGTCAAATTAGCTCGGAGTGTGCCTTTAAACCTCCTTGGATGTGGTATTCACGTGCTGCCCTCACTGGACAAGTTCAGATACAGTACCCCCTTTGAATAACGACAAAACAATAGCGCTGCCTGTTAGAGTCAAAAGAGACCCCTAATCGGAAGCGATTAATTGCCCCCCGTTCTTCCTCTTCCTTTGACTGGCCATGACACAACCCCCATTGAACATCCATTACAGTATCCCCCCCCCCGCTCGTTCATCAACTATTATCTCTCTCATAGCACTGTAAACGGAACGATTGGCGCAAGAAGAGTGACAGTTTATGATCACGCGGATTGTATACGATCATAGGTGGGCATGCTGAGGGAAAGGCTGTGCGCAAATCGGGGAGGGGGGAGGCAAGAATGTGCGCATGGTTATGTTTTTACGAATTCGACAGGAAATTTTCCAATTTTTGCGAGACAATGCTAAGCGCAAAGCCCCATGTCAAGGCAAGGCTGTGCGCAAAAAAATCTGTTTTCACTCGCCCACCAATGTATGCGATCCAGTGGATCGATTTCTTCTTCGGACCTACTTTACTGTTCATGCAACACTTTCAAAAACATTTCACAACAATCTTTGCGCACTTTGAAATTAGTAGAGTAACTTAAAAGGGATCGGATGAGAACCGATGAATAAATAATAACCGACTGGATGATATCCATTTACATACGTTCTCTATTCATTAGCGCTTGTCTCTCATATACAAATGGTTATCATCCTGTCGGTTCTCATTCACCGGTTCTCATCCGACCTAATGCCGATAAAAATATTAAAAGCACTCACATCCATTTGTCCGAACAGCGACCAGTCGGGCATCGATCCGGATCCGTTGAATGGTCCTCCTCCTGCTGCTGTTCCTCCACCACCCACCGTACCCAATCCCCCTGGTCCCACAACGACTCCACCGGTCCCTTGATAGTATTGATTGGCTGCCAGAGACGAGGGTACGGTAGTGGACGGGTGATGGGCGTAGAAGGCGGCCTCAGGCATGGCCATACCTTAAATGAGATAGAGATACGGTGGGTACGGTAAGTGGAATACGGTAATCGATGTAGAGCATTCAGAGAGCACGATATGGAATAGTTAGAGCCACAGCTAATTTAAACTCTTTGTTCGCCAGAGAGTATAGCCAGAGCGAAGAGTACATAAAATTAGCTCGGGCGATCCTTTGAGAGGAGGAATAAGACTGTGGATTTTCATGAGGTCTTCAAAAGTAGCCAGAGAGACTTTTAGAATTATTTATCATTTAAAATATGATAGAACAAATCCACCGCTCGGAAAAATCGACAGGCATTCAAGAGACAGATATGAATACGATCAGAGAAACATGAATTGTGCGGGTCCGAGGGAGCAGTGCGTTGTTATATTTGCCTTAAGTACGGAGACGTCCACGTAAACAACGCATAATGTAGATTTTGAACGGGATTTTGGCATAAATGCAACATGATAGTAAAAAATGCATTTATGCCAAAATCACATTCGAAATTTATACTGCGAAGTTTACGCGGGGCGTCTCCGTAGTAACGGCTGATGCATGTAAGGCAAATGTAGCACCGCATAACCGTCTTTGCATTTCACACATTATTTATCTGTTTACAGCCGAGATAAAGTAGTTGACCAACATAAAATCACTATACGAAGTAGTTAACCAATCTACAGACACGATACCAGTGAATCAAACTATCAAACTATCAGGTTGACACATTTGTGTAGCGGGATATGGATGTTAGACATTGGTCGTATGACATATTCCACAATTCTCTTCAATACCAGTACAGTAGGAAAACTGCAGTATAGCACAATATGCAATCTTAATCGACCCACAGTATTTCAAAAGTCGAGCCAAAATATAAAAAATCCTGTGTTGGCACTGAAAATGTATGTATTGCGCTACAGATATCCCCGGTGAATCTAAGTTTCGGCCACTACGTATAACTGTAAGATATCAAGCAATGAACTAGTGAGAATTGAATAGATTGAATGAACATAATCTTCTTCGTCTCTCTCTAGACCCCTTCCATCTCCCCTAATGACAAGAGTTATAGTCGCACTTGATTGGAGTGACAACACAAGGCGAAAGGGAGAGGGAGAGGAGGAACAGGGAGAGAGAAAGGGAGAGGGAGAAGGAGAAAAGGGAGAGGGAGAGGGAGAAGGAGAGGGAAAGGGAGAGGGAGAGAGAAAGAGAGAGGGAGAGACAATAAAAGGGGAGCACTGCTTGATAGCCCAACGGAGACATAAATATCAGCTCAGCAAATGAACCTGTACCAATTAGCTAATTAAGTTAATATTTAATCATTCAAATGGTAAAAGTTGCGAAAGGAAAAGGAAAACTGTCCACTTCTCAAATACTCTCTACATGTGGGGTACCAAAGACGATTCTATCGAAGATGGACAACACCACCGGGTAGGGTTCACTCCAGAGGCCGTATCCATGAACGTTGGCAAACCGTTTGCCGGCAAACGCGACGTCACAAACATAGGGGAGGATCTTTGGCAAACGCCTCTGCCTACGGTTGTGACGTCACGTTTGTCGGAGAACGGTTTGCCGACGATCATGGATACGGCCCCAGAAAGCAAGGCCGAAACAGCGGGGCCGTAAATATTTTAATGGTGCATGAGTATATAATATAGGCTTACACATGCATGCCTTTACATGATTTATCTCGCACCCTCTGGTGCCCATGCACGACCACGGATAAGCCATCCATGATTCGAGTATATTGCATGCTAGATTGCGCCGTTCATCTCACAAAATATCCGTAACCACCTATGGAGACTAGAACACTTGACAATGAGTCTATATCCACATTCACAGGTTCACAAAAAAAAGATAATAAAGTGCCAAACTGCCACTGTACCCAAAAACCCTCACCGATATCGCTACATTAGCGACGGACATCCATCAATCCCTTTTATGTCACTATTTCCCTGTTTCGTATATTATGATGGAATAAAGAAAGAAAGAAAGAAAGAAAGTAAGATAAGATAAGGTGCACAGGGGGGATATCCACAGAGGGCCATCACTGATATGATATACACCTTCCAGGGTCAAACCGACGCATTGCACAGTCACCCCTCTAATGTGCTGTGAGAATCGCCGCGCGTACTAATTCGCATTGATTGATTGACTGATTGATTGACACTGGCAAGAGTACAAGTTGATGGTAGAGGGGGAGAGGGAGAGGGAGAGGGAGAGGGAGAGGAGTCAAATCGCGAAGTAGAAATACTGCGTGATATTAAGAGAGCGGTCTGAATATCGATAGAAATCTCGCTTGTTCCTAATTAACAGGTACAGTATGGGTCAAGTATACCGTAACCCACAATACCAAGAGTGCACGGGTACCGTAACCCAGTGTAGTAAGATTCTCCGCTACCGTAATCCTTCGGGCATCCCTCAACAATACATCGCGGTTGATTACTGTTACCGCATGATTGCACAATAGTAGAAGGGGGAGAGGGAGAGGGATAGTTAGAGGGAGAGGGAGAGGGAGAGGTAGAGGGAGAGGGATAGTTAGAGGGAGAGGGAGAGGGAGAGGTAGAGGGAGAGGGATAGTTAGAGGGAGCGGGAGAGGGAGAGGGAGAGGTAGAGGTAGAAATTTGAAGACATCTGACCAACCTCCCGCATGAGTCACAATATCTGTACACACTTGAGAGAGCTTAGTAGCTTATGGTGGCGACTAATCAATCAATAAAAAGATAAATCAATCAATAACTCATAAATCAAGTGATCGATCGATAATCTAATCACTCAAAAATACTCATTTCAGTATAAGAAGGGGGTATTCACGAGACCGGAAACGAGCGAAAGTGAGGGAGAGAGGGAGGAAGAAAAGGGAGAGGGAGAAGGAAAGGGAGAGGAAGAAAAAGGGAGAGGGAGAGATGGAAAAGGGAGAGGGAGAGGGTATAATATAGTAGAGAGAGGTACGGAGGAGAAATGAAGATAATGGTGATAACTATACCCTCCCCTCTCTACCTCACCCTCGTAGTGTTATCAATTGGAGGAGAGAGAGGGAGAGAGAGGGAGAGAGAGAGAGAGAGAGAGAGAGAGAGAGAGAGAGAGAGAGAGAGGGCGAAGAGAGGGAGGGAGGGAGAGAGAGGGAAGAGAGAGAGAGAGGGAGAGAGAGAGGTACAAGATAAGAATCTGGCAAAGTTCATGGAAGTAGGAGAACGCAGCAGAGATCCTAGACCAATCGTATAGTCGTAAAAATCACACATCTTCATATCATCTTGATCCGAGAATCGACCCACATAGATCGAAAAGTATGTTACAAAGTACCAAGCCTGACCGCATTTTGAGACAAAATTTCCCAAAAAAATCGAAAAACCTGACCGCATTTTGAAAACCGATAACCTAGCTATTCGACCTATGTCGACCCACTATATAAGGTTCATTTTGTAGGCGAAAACTTAAAATTTAAGCGAGATATAACGATTTTTATAAATAGATTCACTATATTTCGAAAATTAACCCAATAAATCCTGTGAGAGCGAAGTGTTTGGTCAAAATGGAAAGAACATTTCTACGAAACGGTTGTAGAATTTGAAGAAAACTATGAAGAATACAATTTTTCTTCCTTATCCACTCCATCCACACTCTCTCAAAAAGCAAAAGACCTCTGTCTCTCCTCTTGGCTCCTATCTCTCAATTAGCATAGATGCATTAGATCATATTAAATATGCAAATGAGATCAAAGATCATACTAAATATGCATTGTCCGTATCTTATTCAAATGTGACGTCACATGCATAGGGGGAGGATTTTTGGTAAACGCCTCCCCTTACGCTTGTGACGTCATGTTTGCCGGCAAATCGTTCTGCCAACGTTCATGACTACATGTACTGGAATCAAAGTTGTCTTATGCAGCGTTTCATTTGTCTTACGTGCCTACGCCGTAACCTCCGCCGTAACGAAGGAGATGCAGCGGAGGAGGTTACGGTGCGTAAGGCAAATGTAACGATGCATTACGAATGAATAAGTAGTATGTGTTTAGAAGATACGGAAGTTTAAATATTCGAAAAATCATACGAAAGAGATGAGACGAAAAAGATGCGTGTGTCGAGATTTCTCGACTCGAGAAAGAGATTTTCCTGTGATGTCTTCCTTACCATTATCCCGCTCTCAGGCTACAGGATGGAGGCATAATTTGACAAGTTATTGGCCTAGATGGATTGAATTTTTGCCAAATCAGATGGGTCGGGTGCCAAGATCGATCTCTGGCCAGGCCGGTCCAGGACCAATGCCGAAAAAACTGGATCGATTAAGATTATAAAATTCTTCCTACTTTCTATTAATAGAAGATAAGGGGGTTAAAGACAGATCACGGTAGAATATAGGTTACTGTAATTAACTACGATCCGGGGTACTGTAGCTCACGTCTACAACGTGTGCGTATGTGCAAAAGAAGATAAAACATAGGACGAGAGGAGAAGTTGGGCAAGGTACGAGGGGAAGAAAGATATGAAGAAATACATTTATGCTGCATCGGGGAAAATGATTCATCCCTGAATGAAAGAATGATATAGCATTGTTGACAATGTATCAGGGCTTGAAGAGGAAAATGAGGATGATGATGAATATGGAATAGAAAAAAGAAGATAAACGGAGAAAAGGGACAAGAAAACTATGGAAAACGCAATGAAATACTAGCACAAATTGATAGATGGGTAAGACACTGCACTTTTTAAATGCCATATTCCCATGCAAAAGTCGACCTCTTGCCCGGTGTACGGTGGCCAGATGAGTTCGAGGGGATAAATACCAGTGGAGAAACTGAAGAATGGTCCGCCCATCATCTAGTATATTACTTGATATCACGTTAGTTCAGCCTCTGTAATAGCGGGGCAACGATGAAGGAAGGCGAATCTCGTTTTCCAACTCTTTAAGAAGTTTTAGAGTTGGAATCATACATGGGCGCCAACATGGGGGTGCCCCCTGTAAAATGATGGTTTTTCGAAAATTTGTGGAATGACCCCTGTAAAAAATGACGATTAGGTACAATTTTTGAAAAAATAGTGAAAGCACCCTGTAAAATTAACCATTTTTCGCTCGAATGCCCCCTGTAGAATCGAGCTCCAGGTACCCCGCCCATGTATGGTTGGAATGATGAAATATAAAGAGGGCGAGGCGGATGCCAGGCGGGTTTTGTGGAATGCATTAGAGAGGGTGTGCTTGCGAGATGACATCCAATCATTCTCTCTGCCCTTTTGCCCCGCTATTCCCATCCCTCTCGCATTTTGAACTAGCGTGATATGAATAAACTGATTGAAAAATTGAATCAGTCCCTGATTCAGGCTATTACAGTAATTCACTTTCCCTGATTCAAGTCATTACTCACTAAAAATAACGCGACTACGGTACTTGATTTTTCTCTTTATGGAGGCCAAACATAATGATGTAATTGGAGCGGACAAGTAGGACTCAAATTTCGCACTTGTAAACGCAAACGAGGAAGCTATAACAAATAAATAATTCTATACAATTCCTCCAGAAATCAAAGCATGAGAAAGAATCGAGAAAAAATCGGACAAAAAAACCAACAAAAAGTCAGACTTGTTTTTACAGTACCCTACCTTGATTTGCTTTATTTTAAAGGCACAAGCTAATAGCAATGCTGTCAGAGCAGAGAGTTTTCAATTAGCTCGGGGTGTGCTTTAAATATTTTTGAACGTCACAAGGCAGGAAGAGGTAATGAATGAATGAATGGACAGACATTGTGTCCTCCACCCGAAATCTGTCACATCGACTGTAGAACTATCGTAAACTAACTTCTCCCTCTCTATCTCCTCCCCCTCCTCTCTCTCTCTCTCTCTCTCTCTCTCTCTCCTCTTCCCTTCCTCTCTCTCTCCTTCCTTCTCCCCTCCTTCCTCCTCCTTCTCCCTCTCCTTCATTCATCATTTAGAATTCTCCCAGGTTCAGTATCAGAGACAAAGGAAGAGAGCGTGAGAGCACACGATATTAGGAGGGTGATCAGAGAAGCAGAGACACGACGAGAGAGTGTGGATTATGAAGAAACCGTCGTACAAAGGAGTAGTGAATCACATGGGAAGATATGCAGAACAGCGCGGTAAAGTTACAAAACCAAAATAACGTTTTTTTCTCATATATGGACACAACCTAAAATCAACAGGACAGACACGTACACAATAACACAGCTACCGTAACCATACATGGGCACCAACATGGGGGTGCCCCCTGTAAAATTAGGGATTTTTCAAAATTTGTGGAATGCCCCCTGTAAAGATGACGTTTAGGTGAAATTTTTGAAGAAAAAAAGTGAAGACCACCTGTAAAATTAACCATTTTTCGTTCGAATACCCCCTGTAGAATCGAGCTCCAGGTACCCCGCCCATGTATGACCGTAACCTGGAGTGAACAAGATAGCTCTTATTAGCTACCATACATATAGCATATCATACATTTTAGCGATAAAGCTGCTACACGCTTGCGATAAGCTCTCCGTTTGTGCAAAATGCTTTTTAGCCATTTTTGCTATTGCGACTAAAAAAACAAAAAAAATGCCCTGTTTTAGGGCAAATCAAACTTGCGACCTGCCTGACGCCCAGATCGTTCTGCCCATGCACGATAGCTACAGTAACCCCGGGGAAAATCATATACCACATGCTGCCAGCAACACGACCATTAAAATCATCTCTTCCTTTACCGTGTCTACCTCTCCGTCTACCTCTCCCTCTCCCTCTTCCTCATCCAATGAAAAGGCGGAACATCTCTTAGGTGAAACAAGAGGTAGAGAGAGAGAGAGAGAAACAAAAACGATGAAAACGGTCATTATCTTCCCCTGTATTCTCTTATGTATCTCATCCGTTCGTCATAGCCCAGAGTCTTTGATCTATTCTCAATCTACCCATTCATAGTCTATCTCCCTCTCTCTCTCATCCTCCCCCCTCTCCTCTCTCTCTTCCCCCCCTCTCTCCCCTCTCCTCTCTCCCCCTCCCTCCCTCTCTCTCATCCTCTTCCCCCTCCCCCTCCTCTCCCTCCCCCTCTCATCTCCTCCCTCCTCTCTCTCCTCCTCCTCCTTTCCTCCCCCCTCCCTCTATCCTCCTCCACCCTCTCTCCTCCCTCCCCCCTCTACTTAATGACCGTGTCCCCTCAAGGAACATGCGAGAGAGTGCAGAGGATTGAGAGGGCGGCAGAGAGTGAGAGCAATCGGGGGCATGAAAAGGGAAACTTAATGCCCCTAAATCTTCCCCTATCAATGAGCGGTAATCTAGAGGATGATCCTGGTCAGATTCATATGAAGATAACAAAATAAAAGTGTAGCTAAATAATAATTATTGATTGATTAGTTCTAGATCATCATCTACAGTATCTTAGTCATGAGCGCTTGCACACCAGAAATCGGATCGATAAAAATTTTACACTGATACGTTATGTTTTTTAAAATATTTTTGAGTGCCACGAAATATTAGTGAATCATCTGAGAGAGCAAGATAACAATATTACAATAATAATAATAATCATAATAATAATAATAATAATATAATAATAATAATAATAATAATAATATAATAATAATAATAATAATAATAATAATAATAATAATAACAATAATAATAATAATAATAATAATAATAATAATAATAATAATAATAATAATAACAATAATAATAATAATAACAATAATAATAATAATAATAATAATAATAATAATAATAATAATAATAATAATAATAATAATAATAATAATAATAATAATAATAATAATAATAATAATAATAATAATAATAATAATAATAATAACAATAATAATAATAATAATAATAATAATAATAATTCAACTCGAAACGAATAGCGCATTATAGATCAATACGGCTAGATATGGATATGAATGGTCACTCCTCCCCCTCGACTACTCTTCTCTTTACTGGCTATTCGGCGTCAATGTGGCGCCTACCTTTCTCCCTCTCTCATACAACCACACATCAACAGACCTGATTGATGGTCACTGGTAATCCCAACGGTTATTACCCAAATTTCAGTGGTTTTCGGGACCCATACCCAAAGTTAAACAGTAAAATGACCATAAAACCATAAAGGTTTTCGGGTATTTTCCGGGTACCTGCGCTCAGTTTCGTCTTAAAAGGTAAAAAAAACTCCGTAAAAAATAACCACACGCCCTTGAAGAGTAGGGATCAGGGCTGGGATTTTGTGTTTTTTTGTGTTTTTCATGGTTTTGGGCACAAAATATTTTGTGTTAAAATTTTGTGTAAAAATGACACAAAATAACACAAAAAATGCATCAATTTACAGGAAGAAAATCGATGATATTTTTCGCTACGTATGATATAATTTTATCAGCAACATTATAAATTTTGCAATGATAGGACAATTCTAATCTAAAATTTCGTATTATCGGTAATTCGAAGCTTGCAATCTCCGTTTTCGTTCATCAAAATACCAAACTCGTGGTTTCTGAGTCGCAGTTCTGTTTTGAATTGCTATTGCATGTTTTTTGATCATATAAAAGTTTTATATCGAAAAAATACCTTTTTATTAGCTATAAACTTGCTCAAATTTAGTGAATAAATATTTTGTGTTTTTTGTGTTTTGTGTACACAAAAAAACTATTTTTGTGTTTTTTTGTGTACACAAAATTTTTGTGTCAAGAAAACGTTTTGTGTCCCAGCCCTGGTGGGGATGACTGATACTAATACACACAACAATCAATAAACCATTTCAGTGTATTAATTGGAATGACGAATGGCATTAATGCACAATGATGACGTAATATTGGTGATAAGAGGGAAGGGGCCACGTGGTGCTATCAGTTCTACCAGACCAGCACGAACGAATGTACAGCCTTTCCGGGCATTGATAGTGGGAGACGGGAGCATAGGTCGAAGAGCTACGTTGCAGATTAGCAAAATGCGGACACACAAATACGGTCAGGCTTCGTAGTTTTCGACCTTTTCATACATACTTTTCGGCCGATGGAAGGGGCACACGTCAGTCGATCACTTCATAAGTGACAGCAAGAGTTCAAAGTAACAGCATTTTGGATTCAATTTCATGCCAATCCAGTCGAGATAACTCCACTAAATCAGATTATAAAGTTGGTTAAAATGTGTAAAAAAACTAAAACCCACGTGATCAGATTAATTTTTTATAAGCAAAAGAGTAGATAACTTAAGGGAGCTCGATTATAAAGTGGTCATCCAAACCGATTTTTTAAAGGTTAATTTTTACATAGGGCATTTCCAGGGCGCATGAATTTCGAAAATTTATTATCTAAACCTCAAGCATTCCACCGATTTCTCGAAAAGCTCGAATGTATCGTTAAATTTGCCTAACCTCGACGGAGATATAATTTTAAAGGGGCAGAGTCCTGTAAATGGGGAGGGCTATGTGTGATGGTAAAAGGTAAAGGTACAACGGTTGCACTACAACCCGCTATTCAAGGTCCTGCGGGTGATCGCTGCTAGGCTAGTGATAATATGCGTGAGGGTGACGAAACAATTGCAGAATAGTCGCCATACATTTTCATACCCTCACAGTATCAGGATTGGCGCACTGTATTCGGCTCATTTTCAGAATCGACCCACTATATAAAATAGATTACAATTTAAGCGAAAAATAACGATTTTTCTAAATCGACCCAGTATATAAAAATAATTCAGTGAGGGCACCGAAAATGTGTGAGGGCGACGAAACAATTGCAGAACAGCCCCAATAGACAGACGGACGCTGAGGGGAGAAGAAGTGGAAACATGTGGCACAGGAGGAAACAGTAAATGAAGGGAAGAAGAGGCACTGACGACGATTAATGAGGGGAAAAGAGGGGAGAGAGGAGAGAGAGAAGAGAGGGAGAGAGGGAGAGGGAGGGGGAGAGATAGAGGGAGCGGGAGGGGAGAAGAAGGAAAAGGATACAGAGAAGAGTTGAACAAATACACTTCACTAATCAGGGAAGATGAAGAAGAATTGCTCAATTCTCTCTATATCTTTCTTTGGCTCTCTCCCTCTCTCTATCAGTCTCCCTCTCCACCTCTCTAACTCTCTCTCCCTCTTGCTCTTCTTATCCCTCTCTCTAACCCTCTGTCTCTCAACCCTCTATCACTTTCTCTCCCACTCCCTCTCCGTCCTTCTCTATCGCCTTTTCTGCCATTCTCTCAATTCACCCCCGTTCGCTCTTTCACGCTGCCAGAATGACAATACTCTTTCAAAAAGAGAGAGCGAGAGAAAAATTGAAACAACGATTCATTGAAACAAAAAAATGAGGAAGAGGGAATCATATTGGAAATGGAGAACGTTGAAAGAAATGCACAGGGTTTAGGAGAGCTACGGGGTCTGAATGCAAACTTTGTACGTGCGCATAGCGTTTTCACTGGAAACTCAGGAATAAAGGTAAAGATAATGGTAACTCCCGTTATTCAAGGCATGCCAAGTCCTGAAGGAGACCACTGCTAGGCCAGTGATAATTCAAGGCCAATTCGTACATAATACATAAGAAAACATGCAAAAATAAGTCGAAAAGGGAAATAAACGCAAAATCAAACAAGAGGGAAAAAACTCAAAGCAGTTACCGTAGTTTCAGAAGATCTCGAACGGAATTCGGTCATTGATTGAAATTGATTAAAATGCTTTAAATACAGTATGCTTTCAGCAAACATTTCCAAATTTTTGTTAGAATCGGTATTCTTTTAAAATTGATTTTGTAGATGATATTTGTTTGTGCTCATATTAAAAATGTTGCGAATTATATATAGTTAAATACACATAGGAATTATTCTGCTTTTTTCTTGTCGCCCCTTTCTGTGCAATAGAATTGACTCGTGTGTCTTACATATCCGAAAAATCCGCCAATCATTATTTAAAAAAATGTATTTGCAACGAAAAGTCGAGACACCAAAAATTACTAGAAAAAAGTCAATACCCTAGAGTCCCTTTTTCTTTTACTTTATTTTCACGATTCTTAAAATTATATTGATACACATTATTGATTCAAGGTTTGTACACACTCTAATAAAATTCTTTGTAAATTTGCTCTGGTCTTGAAGAACATCATATTTACATTGCAAAGATGTAATCGTTTGATATTACGAACTTTCGTGTCTTAGGTATTGCACACGGCTCTGCACACGGGGAGAGAAACAACAACCGTTATTTATCAGAACGACGAGAGGAATGGCACGAGATCTCGTTGGAGGCAACATTGTCAACGAATCGGAAGACGGAGAGAGAGGAATAGAGGGATAGGGAGAGGAGGGAAAGAGAGGGATAGAGGGAGAGGTGGGGAGAGAGAGAGAGAGTAGGAGAGAAAGAGAGATAGGGAGAAGGAGGAAGAGAGGGAGGGGGTAGAGAGGGAGACTTTTCCGTTGCACAAGTACAATAACAACTGCCTCAGCTGTATTCCCTGTCTTTCCCCTCCATTCCTTCCTCTCCCCGTCCCTTCTCTTCGTCTTCCTCTACTTCTTCTTCGTATCCACTATGCCTTTCATACGTCCGCTCGATTGCATTTCCAATTTAGGTATGGATTTTTGCCTTCATAAGTTGCCAAAAGAAAAGAAAAAGAACGGAAAACTCTTCACATTTTTCGCGATTTTTCGCCTCTATTTCATTTCGTTTCTTTGCGTGACTACACAATAATCAATTTCATTCTTTAATTATTGTTTGCGCGAAATTCATTCGTCTCTTCTTTACGCATATTATTTCTCTGTTTTCAGTGGCGCATGACGAAGAGATTGTTGACAGCGCCCCCTCTAACCGAACACCCCGCGCTAAAACTACCCCGAGCTAAAAATACTCGCTGAAAATAACTCTCCGCGCTACTTATGTATACCACCATTTATGAGAGACTATGTTTAGAGCGTCACATTAACACTTTTCTTGTAAAGGCAAACCCCAAGCTAACTTGAAACTCTCCGCTCTTGCAATGCTATCTCGCTTTCTTTGTTTACCAGATAGCGTTACACTAGCTAAAAGTAAAATTAACTCGGGTGTTCCTTTAAAGACATATCTTTTGTACCTTTAAAGGGAGCGTAACCTCTCTCAATGGAATCTTCGACGCGCAATGCTTTCTCGTTGTTAGAGAACATAGAAATAGTGTGCGTAATGAAGAGGTCATTGGGAGAGGTCTCTTTAAGAAGTCGCAGAAATTCCCCTTGAATTCACGAGACCGCAGATGGGTTTAATACGCTGATGGGGTCTATCTCATAGGACCTACTCGCATGGGATTGAAAATAAAGCCCAAATGCACGACTTTGTACACAAAAAGAGTCCTCACATAGAACGACTTTTCATAATTATAATTTCGTTGATGCACGTATCTGTAGTGCATTTACACGAACGAGGATCACACGCATCCATCAAAACACTGTTCTGGCCAATACTCAATCATATTTTGGTTTTTCAGGCGCAACTTTCTTCCCAGTCAACCGTTTCTCTTCATTTATCTAGATATATGGTACTGTGATATAGTGTTCCAATTTTTATATTGCTGAATTCGTTGAAAATGAACATACATCGATAAAAATTGGAACATTATAACACAATATCATCTATTCAAACATACTAAAAAATGAAGAGAAACAGTTGACTGCGAAGAAGGTTATTGGCCTGCAATTCGATGTATTTATATATTTTTATTTTATCTACATGCACACGCATGCAACGACACATGAAAATGAATATGATCAAAAATAAATAGGTGATGATAATGATAATTTCAAGGTAGAGCTTCATGTATATGGACGGAAGGCTGTGAGAGACCCATCTGGAAGTTCCTCTGGAACGGAGCCGAACGACGCATTTGCATCGATGATTCCGCCGTGGCCATTCACGATAGAGTCAGGTGAGCTCCGGTCTTTGAACTCCGTAGCTTGATCTTTGATCTTTGCAGAGCTGGCACACTACAGCGACCATCGTTGATCTTCGGTGACGCAAATACAATCGATCCGTCGATAAGAGAGTTTTATCGACTGAACCAATGTCGGATTGCCCACTCACATGATACGGTTTGTGAATCACCAAAAGTAGCCCAGTCTGAAAATCTTGCTAAAACAATAAAACACAAACCATACTTAAAATCGAATAATAGTTATTATTATTATTATTTTTATTTTTGTTATTTATAATTATTATATACCAAACTCATCTATCAGTCCATAAATCAATATTCGATTTTATTTATTCCTGAAACAATTTAAATAAAATTTAATCCAGGACTCAACGAAGCTACTACACTGCATTCAAGGAATTGGAAAGGACACGGCAAAAAGGGTGGGTTTTTCAAGCCACATCTCTAATTTTAGTCTCCAACATTCTCTCGTAATCAGAGCGAGATAGCATAGGCAGAGTAGAAATTTTCAAATGAGATCGGGATGTGACTTTAAAATAACGAATATCGAGGTGAGGTGTTGAAAAAACTAGTCTTAATTTTGTTTGTTGTTTATTTCCTTTGATCTTTGATCTCTCATTTATCAATTGTATTCTGTGACACAGCGTTCTCATGACTTTCAAAGCAAGAACGACCGCTCAACATACAAACTCTCTCGAATACAATGGTCTCTCCTTTGTCTTGCTTTCGAAGAAAATGGCTTGGACCAGAATACTGTGGTGAACTAGACGTCTCCGAACAGCATTGTCAGTCAATCAACTCAACTCAAGTCGCATCTTTGTTGACTCTTACACAATTTTCGACAAAACTCCGACCTTTGACCCCAGATTCCTAAAATTTGATCTTTGATCTGTACAGCTCAAGATTTTTAACTTCGAACGCCTATCCTTGACCTTTCGCTCCTTAATCTAGACACACAATATGTTCTTTGAATTTTGATCTTTGATAAAGGGCAGAAACATAGATCACGTTTCTCTACGTTAATATATAATATATTAGACTATCTAAATAATAGTTTAGCAAATTTGAATTTTTCAAAATTTGATTTTTGATCTTTGATCTTTAGCCCGAGCACACGCTAATCCTCGGCGGCCTCTGCGGTCGTATCGATCAAACGTTCGGCACCTTCCAATCTATTCTTCTCGGCAAATCGCACCTACAAACTCCCATCTACGTACTCGACGGAGACAATCTCCTATTCATCGTCGACCAGGTTTGATCTTTGATCTTTGATCTTTGGAATGCGCTCTTTTTCCTGATTATATTATCACCGCGACCGAATACAAGACTTTCTTTTATCACCCTCAATTGCACTAATACATTAGCTAACAATAAAGTTGCCTCATTGAATGTGAGGTTAATATTTATAATACCTTTTTTCATTATACGTTACAGTTAAAGTTTTCAGTGTAAAACCACAACACATTTCTCAAGAGTAGGCTCTGATGTCTACCTCAAGACTTTATGATCCTCAAAATGGCTACTTTAATAACATCCAAACACATTACTATTATACATTATTATTATTATATTATTATTATTACAAGATAAAAGGTCTTGGATTCGGTCACATCCACTGATTTTTGTGATAAAGTGATTTTTTTTCCGTTTTCACTACCCAAATTGACCGGAGTTTGCAGGGAGCTCACTCGTTCTCGATGGACCGAAAGCTCTTGACCGACGTCTGCGGCATCGTTCCAATTTGTCAGACAGATACTCGCGTATCGACTACCGGACTACGATGGGATCTCGGTGAGTGCGGTGGTGCGGTCGACGTTTGCCAAATCGCTCCTTCTCAGAGAACACTTCGATGCGTTTCGGTGGTGTGATCAGCACCTCGAATCGGCTGGATTCGAATGAAATAACGATTAAAACGAGCGCTCCTCTGGTCGTCTCGTTCGAGCTCATGCCTGCCGTCACCAATGTCGACAGCTCCAAGGCGTTCAAGAAAGACTAAGCGGATTATTGATTGATTTTTTGTAAAGTACCGTACTCTCAGATAACGTATTTATCGTTCTTTTCACGCTAGCATGAGGTAGCATTTATATGTCTGTAAAGCGATTTTGTCGAGTTACATTAAACGTTCAATTGGAATGTATTTAAACAACGTAATTGCAATGTGAAAATCCTATATGAAAATAGCACAACGGTTAGAATAAAGTCAGTTTATGATCGGCGGTCGTTCTGACTCGGCTACCGTAGTCCGGAGCTCAAAGCTCACAATGACGGGCGCGGTCGTCTTTATCGTCAGCTCGTCAGCCTCGAGCTGATTTGACGTGCTAATGATGCCGCCGAATCGCATTGGTGTGTCATCTAAAGGGGGAGATTTGAGGAACGTCGCCTACACCACGCACCACACTTACCCAGATTCCATCGTAATCCTGTAGTGGTCACACGCGTCTCCGTCTGACAGAACGGCACCACGCCGCACACGCCAGTCAGCACCGAATCGCGCTGTTTGAGCGAGAGAACATGATCACCCTTCAATGGTCAAAGATCACGATATCGAAAGATCAAAGATCAAAGACCAAATATTTGAAAATTCAAATTCACTAAACTATTATTCAAATAGTGACATAAGCCTGGACAAGCGTGATCGGTGTCCAGGCCATTGATCCAAACACCTTGTCAAGAAAGACCAAAGATCAAAGACCAAAGATCAAACCTGTCCCAGTACAAAAGTGAGATTGTCTCCGTCTATGACGAATACGGGAGTGGACGAGTGCGAGGCATTCAGCAGCGAATTGATCGTAGCCAAGGTGTGATCGAACCTCCCAGAGAGTCCGCCGAGTATGACCACGCGAGAGGGGCGAGCCGGCAACTGTCAAAGATCAAAGATCAAAGATCAGACTACAATCTGGCCTACCTTATCTATGCGCGCCTCGATGATCTCCAGACACTTCGTGAGATCAGTCTTATCCTGGGAGTTCAAAGATCAAAGATCAGTTTACAATTCAACAATCTTTATAAGGACTAACTATAAATGAATAATCATTATTGGAAGAAAATCAATCAATAATCATTATAGGAAGAAAATCAATCAATATTTGTTATCGGAATCGGCAAATCAATAATCGTTATCGGAAGAAGATCAATCGATAATGGTGTACCTGATCAGGCGTGTGCAGGATGTCACAATGGCTCCGCGCGAAGAATTCCTTGGACTCGGCGGAGATCGAGTCAAAGTCACCAGTGATGATGCACGGACGATGAAGAGCACCGTAACTGCAATAAAACATGCAATATTAAAGATCAAAGATCAAAGATCAACGATTAAAGATCAAATATCAAAGGACAGTGGTAACCCTTTTCATTCTTGCTATTTCATTTTACTCTTAACTTTTTGCTGCAAAAAAATCACGTAAGTAGGAAAATGGCATGCAATTATTTAAAATACTTTTGCAAATATTCTAATAATCTAATAATCTCCATGCCACGTGGTTCTCAAAATAATTTTAAAATGCAAATTGCATTGCTCATTCAACTTCATTTCTTCATCCATTCCTTCATTCGCTCGTTCATTCATTCTTTCTTTTTCTACTCATAGCTAACGGTTCCTCGTGGCTCTGTCCGGGACTTAAGGTAAGTCGTAATGACTTAAGGTAAGTCATAATGACTTAAGGTAAGTCGTAATGCTATAGGGCTGGAAGGCTAGAAGTCATAGGGCTATAGCTCCTACCCCCCTATAGCCCCTATGCTGCTAGCCCCTATAGAACCACCGTCACTACCGTATTCTCGTGGTACCATAGAACCATAGAAACAAAGTGAACTTAGTCTACTCAGTGTAGAACTCAGAATATTCACTGTATATAGTTCCACAAAACGCGCAACAATTCGGTTACCTAGTTACGCTACCGTACACTAGTGAGTAAATCGTTGCAGGAGAAGCGCAATCATGTCCAAGATGCCGAGAAATAAAGCGAAGAAAAGCAATCAGACCAATGATGTCGCCTCAGGGACATGTTGGTTTATCGATTGATGGGACATTTTATTGATTGATTGATTTGATTAACAGTGGAAGACGACGGCACGCAAGTGGAGCAGGCGGCGCCCAATGCACGCGTACGAAAGAGCAAGACTCAAGGTATACGGTAGAATTATCGATTGACGGTTGAAATATCGATTGATTGGACCCCGATTACAGGCAGAAGAACGAAGCCCACCGCTACTGGCAAGCCGAACGCCAACAAGGAGGCCTACGCTTTCTTCGTGACTCACACGTGCAAGGTAGAGAATCGTCGATATCTATTGATTTCATCGATTTATTGATTGATGATTTAGACTGGCGTCCAAGGTATACTGGCTGAATTTGACGAGATCAAGAAGAAGACACAGCCGATTGCTGGTAGGGCATTCGCCCAATTCAAGCCAAAATTCCAACTGAGAGAATGTTTGCCTATGACTGCATCACTCACAATCCACTGCCCATTCATTCTATCCGAAATTAATTCGAATTATTGATTATTGGACCCCCCTTTTCAGGAATTCCCAAGACCGCATTCGACGCACACGCCGACAGGAATCGATACAAAGGCAGGGCTACCGTAGCTATTGATTATTGATTGATTTGCATCTTTAGATGTGTTCTGTGTGGATGGTTCGAGAGTTGTCCTCAATTGGCCGCCTGATACAACAGGTTTGTTTGTCCACATGATCTTTGATCTCAATTTTGATCTTTGATCTCTTGAGATGACTACATTCACGCCAACTGGGCTCCCATCGACGACAAGCGCAAGTACATCTGCACTCAGGTTGATCTTTGATCTTTAGGTAGACCAAAGTTAATATCGATTGACTTAGGGCCCCATCGCAGCCACTATCGATGACTTCTGGCGAATGGTCTGGCAAGAGAAGTGCTTGTAAGCAACGATCAAAACTTACATTGATCTTTGATCTTTGAACTTTACAGATCCATTGTGATGCTGTGCAACGTGACCGAGCAGGGCAAGAAGAAGTGCGAGCAGTACTTCCCTGAGAATGGAGAAGTGGGCGGAGCTTTCAAACGGGGTGGAGTCTCAATTATCGATTTCTTGCAGCAACAATACGGACCGGTCAAGGTCACGGTGAAGGACAAGCAGGAATGGAGCAAGTGCATCACGATATCCACGCTTGTCGTCTCCGATGGAACGGTATGAGAGATCAAAGATCAAAGATCAAGGATCAAAGATCAAAGATCAAAATTTAGGATAGTCGAGAGTGTGATCACTATCACTGGAACAATTGGCCGGATCGCGGTGTTCCTGTCGACGTCACAACTTGCATGAAACTGATCACCCGTCTCAAGAAGCAGAGCCCCACCGTTATCCACTGCTCGGCAGGTAGATATCTATTGATTGACAGCGGCCACCGTAATCTCGCCGAATTACCGTAATCGCTTGCAGGAATCGGGCGAACGGGAACGATTGTCGGCCTCGAGATGATGCTCAGCAAGATCATGTCGGGCGAGAAGACCACGCTCAAGGAGGTGAGTGCCAGAGATGAAAGATCAAAGATCAAAGACCAATTGTAGGTTGTGATCGATCTACGATCCAAGCGCCACGGCTCCGTACAGATGGACATTCAGTACCTGTACATGCACCGTGTCCTGCTCGCCGATGCCGTATCGAAGAAGGTATAGAGATTAGGGTTAAAAGATCAAAGATCAAAGATCAAACTATAGGTGGTCAGCGAGAGCGACGTGGCCGACTTTGTCAGCCAATACGAGACGCTGTGCAAGCAACGAGGATTCATGCAATAGGACAGATCAGAGAAGGATCCTTCGTCCATAGAGATAAATGCATCTCTTCTTGTATTGATTGATTAATACACATTATCGATTTATTTACAGACATTATTGATTGATTCACACATATTATCGATTGGTTCACTGACATCATTGATTGATTCACACACATTCATACACTTATTACTTTTTCACATACACAGTTCAATCGGGGTAATTTTTTTAAAAGTAAAACATGTTAAAACACTCAAAATAAAAATTGGATAGACTTGCACGATACTGTATGTTCATTAGGAATGAACATTTATTAAAAGATTTCTGTGTTCTGTATGCGGAGTCAATCAATCAATTTATCATTTCAAGCAATAATTGCTAGATGAGGATGGGACGAAAAGCATCATAGGGTGTATTCCACCAGTTGCCAATTGCTCGGTCCAGGTCATCTCTCCATCGTGCTCTAGGCTTTCCAGGCGGCCGATTCCGATTGTAAGGCGTCCATACTGTTGTGGCGCGGCTCCACTGCTCCATATCCATGCTCCTCACTTTGAGTGCCCAGCGCGCTTTCCGTTTCAACGCCTCTTTGTTCCAATCGCGTACCTTCGTGATGTCTCTCACGCGCTCGTTTCTCCAGCGGTCCCTCAGCGTTACTCCCAGCATCTTTCGTTCCATCTTCCTTTGTGTGACGCCCAGCCTTTCCTTGTCGCTTGATCTGAGTGCCCATACCTCGCTCCCGTAGAGTACGGTGGAGGTAATACAGCTTTCAAACAGTCGCCTCCTGGTATCCATCGGAAGAAGGCGAGATGAGAGGAGACGTGACAGCTTTGTCGCTATGCGGAGTTCTGGATAGTCAAATAAGATCAACTAAAAAGAAGCTTACCAATTACTCGCATCACTCGTAACTAGAATAATCAATCGACTCTACAGTACATCCACTACACCAATCAATAAATCTACAGTATACCTGACTACAGTATTCCAACAGTATGGCGTACAGTATACCTGACTACAGTATTCCAACAGTATGACGTACAGTATACCTGACTCGCTCGCGTATCATATTCGCCGCTCCATCAGTGCACGCTCTCAGCTCCGCGCCGTTCCACAGCCACCGCCAGCACGTCCTCTCGCTCAGTGGCGACCCGTTCAACCACACGCACACTGATCTACCTGTAATATCGATATATCGATTGAAAATAACCCTACCGTATCCTGATTCCAAGCGATTACCGTAACCTGACATTGATTGTAAGCTATCATTTCTAGCAGTTTATATCGGATCAACAATACCGTAGCATACACTCCAGTAACCTACTCTACCGTAACCTAGACTACCATAACCCTATCTTCGTGTAATCACTACTTACCAATGCCACTGAAACACTCCAATGGCCTCAGGATCGTTGTCATAGGGCCTGACATCAATCAATGATCAATTTGTTTTAATATAATATTGTTAAATATTCGGAAGAATGTATCTCTATACAATCAATCATATTGGTATCAATCCATATTATGAAATCATCGCGACGCGAAATCAACGGCTCGACAGTGATAACAAATGATAGTCAATGATAGCGACTAGACGATGACCCCGTCCAAAATGATAACAAATCGAGTCAGCTCAAATCAACCGAGACGCCATTCACATATACAGAGATAACAAAAGAATTACGTTTATTCTGGATATCATTATCATTACAAAAATACATACACCGATAGATTACTGTACAAAAAGGGAACAAGCAGTAATCACACATTTCCCAATAGAGGCTATGGATGGACATCTTAGTTTAATATACATAATACAATGTGCATTATTATTATTGTGATTAAACTCTCTAGTTTATGTAGTAATAGGTAAAAAAGGAAACTCTCACATACTATATATCATATCTGGATTACGGTATCAAAAATCAATATATGGAGGAATAAATCAATCAATAGCATAGATATAGTCGATTGTCAACGGGGACAAACGAACGGAACGAATAAATAATGTAAATGAACAAAAAACGGCGTGTTGCACTATAGAGATACTACTATAGGAACGAGGAATTGGTGTCGGCTAAAAGTGGGGAGAATGCACAAATAACCATTGGGAATGGGTAACTGGTTAATCACAAAAGTGGGGTGGTTGAGGGGATGGGCTAACTGGTAAAACGAATAACAAAACTCCACCCCATATGCAGCGTCAATGCTCTTACTTACTTACTCTTCTCACCCTCTCTCACATAATCTGTTTACAATGCTCACTATACTACTCGTTATCATCTACAACTCTGTGTGAAGGCATAATCAATCAATAAATCGATAGATCAATAAATCGATATGTCGTCGATTCAAGGTCCCTCGTGGAAGTGAGACGACTGCTGCGGACGACCCTGAATCAGGCAACCGTTATTACCATAATCCACATATTATAGACATATTAGACATCGATTAGACATATTATTATTATCGTTCCGTCCCTACCTAGCGATGATCGCTTGATGCGAATAAATTATTATGATTATATTAAGACTACCGTACACTCCCTCCAATATACCATAGATACAATATCCGAAACATCCACCGTACCTCATTATTGACCTGAGAGAAGGCCGAGTTGGGCGAGGTCGCCAGTACGGTCGGATAGGGCGGAGTCACGGCGGCAGTGTGCGTGTAGGAGGACGATGCAGCTGCAGCTGCATCAGATGTAGACGACGACGAGGCAGGAGTCTGCTGACTGTGCAGGGTGGAATGATGGAGTGGCGACTGATGGTGAGCGGGCTCTGTGTACATCGGATTGGAAACATAGTGAACCTGCAACGGACGCACAATTATTATAATTATTATTATTATTATTATTATTATTATTATTTATTAAAATGCACGCTTTAAATTATGAATTGTTTAAAAAATGCACGTGCGTTATGTTGCTTCAGGTAATCATTTCTCCATGCATTATTACTGCTTAAGATGCAATCCGCTACCTTTAGCATGCAGTGAAACGCGCAATCAGTAGGCTATATCAATCAATCAAGCCAAAGAAAATATCTCGCCGTTACTCGCTATGAGCTACGTTCCTATTCAATCGAAAAACAAATCAATATAAATCTACAAATCAATAAAAATCTAATCGATAATCTACACTACCATGGGCACTTGCTGATGCTGCTGCTGCAGTTGCTGGACAGGCATCGGGTTTTGCGGCACGTAGTACGGATAGTGCTGCAATCAATCACACGTTTACTCAAAAAATCAATCAATCAATCAATGAATCGATCAATAAATCAATCAAACAGAAATCAATCAATAAATAATCTCACCTGCAATAGCGGATTCGTCTGCATCGCCGCGCCCATGTGCAGGGGCGAAGTCTCAGTGTTCGATGTGGACGACGATGATGGCTGTGCCGCAGCTCCTTGCTGCAGATGCTGTTGTTGTTGTTGAGCTTGTTCAGCAGCCTGTTGTTGCTGTTGCTGCTGGTGGTACATCTGTTGCTGTTGTTGCTGATACTGCAGATGCTGCTGGTACTGCATGTACTGGTAGTACGCCGCCTGCTGTTCGGGCGTCCACGCCACTGGCTGCTGCTGCTGCTGAGCCTCTGCGACCTGGCTGGCCACGGGAACCTGGCTGGCCTCTGGCGCTATCTCCGGCACGTGGCTGGCCATTGGCGGTGGCGAATAGGCCGCTGGCGGACTGCCAACTGTGGGTGACGTCGCGCCCGAATGCACCACCACCTCGGTCAGTTCGGGAATCTCGATCGGCGCTGCGGTGGTCACGGATGACAGCGAATCGGCGGCAGCCACTGATGATTGTTGAGCGAGCTGAAATTGATAAAGTAATCGATCAATAAATCAATAAATCAATATTTCCGCACAATTCATCCTATCCACAAGAAATCTGCCAATCTCCCTCATATGCTAAACCCTCTCACCTATTCTGAAATCACTCACAGCCATATAAAATAATTACTTTAATATTACTTAAAAATATTTCTTTAATAGTAATATTAATATTATGTGTTCCGTTTCGCCATGTACATTACTGTCATTACTGACATTACGTCGTCAAATATATAAACCCCCTCCAACCAAATCGGCATCATTTTCTTCCATCATACCCTCTCCAAAATGCACCCGCAAGATTCGTGTGGCATGGATCACACAATACCCCTCGCTACGCATTACCATAGTACACGTCTTGACTGTCCGGAAAAAGGAAAAGGAATCTCTCTCGAATAATATCCTCGTATTGCTATTATCATAATCGCGATCATCATAATAACCGTATAATCGTCTACCTCTGCAAGCGCCTCCGCTTCTCCGTGCACTCCTTGCACTACCGCATCCACAGTATCCTTCGTCTGCCTTTCCGCCTCCTCTGCAGCCACTCCAGATGCTGCAGCAGCAGCAGCTACCATGACCCGTCGGGGCGGATCGGCCATGCCGGCCGAGACCAGCGACGGCACGACCGCTGCTGACTGTGGTGCTGCTGGTTGGGAGGGTAGCACCTGCAAGAAATTTGAAAAAAAATATATTTATATTTATAAAGGCCCGATAAAAAAAGATTCGGAAGCGCAGGTATAAAGGTTAATGTAAATCCAGTCATTAGAGGGGCATTAGAGGAGTTAAGCCAACTCAAATAAATACGGTACTGGCTACAGTAATCTATAGAAGATACAAAGCCCAAAGATACAGTATACCTCAGCGATGAGCGATGGGAACACGGGCTGCAGACGGGCCACGGTCATCTCGTAGAGGCCGGGAATCGAGGAGAACTTGCCCTCCGATGAGAGCACCAGTAGCCTGCACATATCGATCGATAACATCCGACCAATCAATCAATAAACTAATCGAAATCCGTACCGGTACGGCAAAAATCAATCAATACATTAACCAATATACACTACACTACGAAAAGTGATTGACCAATCAATGAATCAATACGCATACCGGTACGATAATAAATCAATTTAATCACCTAATCGATAAAATTCAATCTATATTCACATGTAGACGGTAATAATAAATGCATCATTAATTTTCAAAAATCGATATTTCACTCTTTTTTTTGAAAATAATCAAAATCAATCGATATCTCATTTTTTTTTGAAAAAAATCAAAATCAATGGATATCTCACATGTTCTTGAGGGCCTCAGGCACGGCCTCTGCGAGCAGCTCTCCGCCTCCCTCTCGGGTGTACCGCTCCATGAACGATAGGAGACGCAGCCAGAGCGGAGTGAAGGAAGGATGCTCCGTCAACTGACTGCAATTGTATTATGATAATAATAATAATAATAATAATAATAATAATATTTTATCCGCTTACAGGAAACATTATTCTACTTATAACTAACTACTATTAGTACCAAATTTTTATTGTCAATTTTCAGTCCGCATCACTGCGTTAATTGGATCTCGCGCGCAACACTGGGCCTATATGAACTACGTGAAACCCGCAATCAGAGGGCTCTGCATCCTAGGCTACGAACTTGCTTTTGGGTTTGGTTTTTTGGTTTATAATGATAATGATAATATTAATATTTAAAAATCATACTTCACAGGATCATTTTTGTAGTTTATATTTCACATTAATATTTCAATAATTTTCATATGCTATTATAATTAATAATAAAAATAGTAATACAATGTTTTTGGCGCAAAGGCTATATTTAATTGGATCTCACATACAACACTGGGCCCATAAGAACTACGTGAAACCCGAAATCACAAGGTACTACAACTTGACTACGAACATAGCGACACAACAGTTTTTGATCAGAATAGGGGCAAATATTCTTCCCTTGGTGAACCCCAATCATAGATCTCATGCGACGTTACATTTTCAAAACGTGTGCACATCCATACAGTATCACCCCAATCGATACCGTACCCATCATTCAATACAGTATTCATCAGTCTCTTCCGTAATCCCTCCCTAATCGATACCGTACCGTCTGTGGTTGAGCATGATCCTGGCTACGGTCTGGATGGCACGCGCTCTCGTCTCCTCCATTCCGATCGGGTCCATGGGCGAGAACGAAGTGAGCAGCTGCGACAACAGAGGGAAGAGCACCTTAATCCATCAGTAGATCAATCGATATATCGATCTCGATCGTAGATCAATCTATATTCAATATTCCGAACCATACATTTTCGCCCCACTCACAATCAGTTGTTTTTGCGAATTATAAACTGACCCGAAATTAGAACAAAACTGACCCGATCTACATCTCAAGTACTCGAAACTGACCCGATCTTAGGGGATTCTTACTAATCTCGATCTCCCGCATATTCCTAGATGGGTCTCGAGTTTCAAAACTGACCACATCGACAAAAAGTGCTCACTCACAATGTGGGTGCTCGAAAATGTATGTTCCGAACAACTATCGAAGGAACAATCTATACTGCAGTAGGAATATTACTCCGTATTTAAAATTATTTACAAATTTAGCCCGTGCTACTACTACTATTACTTCTACTACTACAGGAGTACTGCATTATTGATCACAGGGGACAAAAAAGAATCAATCAATCGATAAAAGGCAGACCATAGTACCTCTCCGAAGCACGATTCCCATTCGGCCGCATGAAGGTCCTCGTTGAGCTCCGTGAGCAGGAAGGCACGCTGAACGGGGATATAGTAGATTAGATTATCGGATATCATAAATTCAAACTCGAATTGGAACAACTCGATTTCGAGAATCGTAAAAGGTGCGCGCGAAACACGAATCTCACTGGGACCAGTTTTTGTACTACTCTTTGGAAAACTATCTTTGATCTTGCCATCTTTTCAAGCAGATATTATATAATAAATAATAATAATAATAATAATAATAATGATACTAATAATAATAATCATAGGTCGAATAGCTAGGTTATCGGTTTTCAAAATCCGGTCAGACTTGGTACTTTGTAACATACCTTTTCGACCTATGATAATAATAATAATAATAATAATAAAAATAGTAAGGTCTAACCACAAGGAAGTTGGCAGCGTGCGCTCTGACGGGTCGACGACAGTCCGCGCATAGACGAGCGATCGCACGAAGGAGCGGACACCAGACACGACGCCAGAGTGAAGTGACCGACGACTCGACAGCTGAACAAGTAGTGGATACATCAATCTATCTAATCAAACAATCAATCGATAATTCGATCGGCCAGAAAATCGATAATTGGTCAGGCACAGTAGACATACATGTGGATATTAGTGGATACATAAATCATACATTTTCGCCCCACCCACAATCTATTGTTATTGCGAAGTATATACTGACCCGATCTACATCTCAAGTACTCGGAATTCTTGCTAAACTCGATGTCATCAATCTATATAATCAAATAGTCAATCGATAATTCGATCGGTCAGACAATCGAAAATATATAATTACTCAGGCAAGAATTATACCGAGCAGAAATATTTTTCGGGGAACAATAAAAAAGGCGATATGGCAATCACTACCCATAACCAACCAGTAATTTCCCCTAATCAATCGATAACCAATCTACAGTATCCCCCAACATACTTGGTTCGCCCTGGGACCAGTCACGGTACATGGCTGGTGTGCGTACAAAGATCGTGTGGCACGAGTCGAGCAGTTGCAGGGACACCTGAGCAATCAATCGATAAATTAATATATAGAAAAAAATCAATCAATAATTTATCAACAAGCTACCGTACCTGTAGATATCGCTGCGAGAGTTCCTTCTCGTCTTCCTTCGCCTTCTCCGCCTCCACTCGCTCCACTTCAGTCGATAACTCCTGTGGGTAATCAATCAATAAATCAATATTCACAGGACCAAACTACAGTATTCAAACGAACCAAAAATCGTCAAATTAATCAATAAGCTGATTAAACCAATCAATAGCATCAATCTCGTTCTACCGTATACCTTCTTGCCATGAGGCCTGTGTGCTTTCCTCGCGGGAGACCGGTCGTCGGAGAGATGCGAGCGCAGAGACTGCTGCGCCTGACCACTCAGAGGACCCGCAGCTTTCCTATCGATCGATACATTAGTGTTAATAATAATAATAATATCATTATTACTAATATTACTATTATTATAATTATTATTAATATCATCATCACCATTATGAAAAGCAATTATCCAGTAAATCTAGAAACTCTTAATTTTCGATTCAGAAACCAGGTGAATCCCTGTTGCGCAAACGCAATATCAATAGTTAAAAATGTACTGTGTCAGTGGGAAGTATTTGCTACCATCAAAAAAAAATAACAAAAACAATACTACACTACAATTACTACTACTACTACTAATAATAATAATAATAATAACGATGATAATAATAATAAAAATAACTTTAAAAGGTCTACTCACTCGCCACCATTGATTCCCGCCTCCACCATCGTGAGCAGACAATCGATCGCAGAATCGATATTCTCCGGAGTGACGTGTACGGCATCGTGGAAGAGGAAGGCCAGTGTCTCTGATACCTGGAGAAAGAGAGGGAGAGAGAGACATAGTATATCATCGACAGAATACATTCTGCGTTAACATAATTTTCTAATTTATTCTAAACAAGGAAGTCATTGTCATTACCTTTTTATTTTAATCATATTATTTTTAATATAGCATTCCAACAACTCTATCAATTTGTTTTAGGTGTTACAAAAAATATAAATAGCTTCATAATGTTAGCCCAACAAGTATACAAAGACAGATACGATTAGCTAAATAATGGCGACCGCAGTATTATTCGATATCACAACAACCGTACACTACCAATCCATGAGAGAATCTCCAAAATCAATCGATAATAGCCAAGGTTACAGTACGCCATACCTTGAGATACGCAGCCGGTTCGTGTCTGCCCAGACTCGTCCTCAGCACGAGCGATTCCATGCGCGCGTACGCGGCAGCCGATCCGCCCAGCGCACGCAACGCGTCCGCTGTCGCGCCAGCTGCTACAATTTATACATATTATATATTAATATTACAATATTAATATTAATATTGTATTAATATTGTATATTATTACTACTTACAATATCAATTCATATAAGTTATTTTAATCAAATAATTTTATACTATTGTGCGCGCCAATAGCATGAACTATACCCGCCACATTCGTGAAAAAAAAAACCACAAAAGACAACCAAATCACCCTTACCATCCTTGTGGCTCAGATGGATCCATTCTTGGCTTGCGGCCTTGGTCAGCGAGTAAGCGCTGTCCCTTCTTGTCGTCGTCGCCTCCGAAGACGCCAGCGATGAGGCAGAACCAACTAAAGGACAGCGGAATCAGCAATCAATCAATACATACGCCTAACCATACTGCAACCACCTCATCAATCATTCAATCAATAACGACATATAGTCGCTGAATTCTCGTCCCAACCTCATGCCTAATGGCTGGTTGCCCACACATCGGTGATTTCCTTACACAATGGGTCATATAATAGACTAAACCTAAACAAATAAAATAAATCAATAACCACGCACACTGAGCTCCCGGAGCTCCAGAAGCTCTGGATGGATCGTCGCTCGTGTATCCTCGCTCATGGGCTGCAGTAGCTCCTCTGCCAGCCGCTGCTCTCTCCGTATCCGAATAGGCCATTCGATCGGCGGTAGTTGAGGTGGACAGCGCCTCGCGAGCCTCCTCAACCTCATCCGACTGGAGTGCAGCACCTGATTATTTATTTATTTATTTATCTATTTATTTATTTATTTATCATACATCGAGAAGATGTTGCAGCAAGTAAGAAAAACGATATAAGAAGATTGCACAAGGACTTAATTAAATTGGAGGAGAATGGGTAAATAGGGAAGGTGTGTTATTATTATTATTATTATTATTATTATTATTATTATTATTATTATTAATAATATTATTATTATATTATATTATATTATTTACTCATTTACTATTATGCTTTGCTTCAATTCGGTAAACAAAAATGATCCAAAATGCATCAAAACGCATCAAAAATATCTAGCAATTGCAGCGCCGTACCCGCTGAATTCTCATCCCAACCTCATGCCTAATGACTGAATGGTTGCCCACACATCAGTATTTCTACTACATTGCTGGTCATGCAATAAACTATTATAGAAGTCAACAATTAACTCTCGTTTCCATTATTATTATTGAGTATTGAAGACGTTCAACATTACTATTATTCAATTATTATTTTTTAAATCAACTATCAATCAATAAATGCCAATCAATAACCACACCTACAGCCTTACTATTTCAGATCAAAAATCAATCAATAAATATCAATCAATAACCCAAACCTGCAGCCTGGAGCAGGGCAAAGATGACCGCCCACTGCTCGCGCTTGTGCACATTGGCGGCGTTGCGACGGAGCAGCTCGTGCAGTCCGTACGAGATCTGTCGCGAGAGCAGATAGGAGGCGGCTGCGGGAAGGTGCTGCAAATCGATCAACCAATCAATAACTCAATCAATCAATAATGGAGGGGTTTAGAAGTTTGCCTATATTGTATACCGTTATTGCAGGCATGCGCGATGTGGCAAATGTACCACTAGATAAAACTATGACAATCATACTTCACTATTTGTAGTGACGCACGAATATAATATTATAAATCACGATAGTATTAATAATAATATTATCATTATAATAAATCATTTGTTCGCGTCTGAGAAACGCTCAACTATTTCGAGTTTCGAGTTCAGACCAAACAAGGACAGTGCAATAAAAGCATTCTCTCATAACTCGACAGAGCCAGATCCCGGCGCTTTCCTGTTTCGCGCAATCATCATCAACTGAGGTGTCATTTGAGTTTCGATCGTATCATCCTTTTTCTCTATCACTCACCAATAGCACAGACAACGACTGCAACACCTCATCGGCCAATGGATCGTTCTCTCTGAAGAGCCAATTAATCAATCAATCAATAATCTACCGTACCTGTACAGATATCGATTGGCCATTCTCAGCAGGCCAACGACGGCTCTCTCAACGACCAGGGGCGAACGACCGAATCGCTTCGACAGCAGCCACTCAACGTGACGACGCACCAGCTGCCACATGTTCGCCAGACGGTCCTGAACGGAACGAGTCTGTGATAAGGGATACTGTAATCAACCGCGTGTTATCGATCGATCAATGGCTTTACTCTAGACAGGATCTTTCATCAATTAGAGACACGATCCAACTACATATACCGCACCCACAACAAGAGCAATGCATAAAGCCATGCCTTCTCGATTAAAAGTACACCCGAGCTAATTTTATTCCCCGCTCTGAAAAAAAGACAGAGAGCAATGCCAGAGCGGAGAGCTTCAAATTAGCTTGGGTCGCACCTTTAAAGATGAATAAATCAGTATTATACCGTACACTGTATCACCTCTACCGTACATCCCTACCGTATACCTCTACCGTGCACCCCTACCGTATACCTTGTTCTCGATACAGATAGCCACGATGAGCTCGAGGTAGAAGATGATGGCGTCCTCGTCCTCCCCGGTCAGACGCCCGCCGTTCTCCTTGTTCGCCTCGGCCTTGGTCACGACGACTCCTGAGAGATCAGAGATCAAACTACAAAGAGTAAAGATCAAACTACAAACCAAAAGATATCAAAGATCAAACTACAAAGATCAAACTACACACCAGAAGCATGCGTGAGCGCATTCAGCAGCTCATTGAGCGCACTCGACGTGAGGTACTTGCTGTCCACGATCAGCTGCCACGGTCGACACTCGGCCACTACCGTCGATGCCACCTGGGGAAACAGAGGAATCAGAGATCAGGGATCAAAGATCAGAGGTCAAAGATCAGAGGGATAGGAGATCAAAGATCAATCTGCCGCGTACCTTGATCAGTCGTTCCTGCTCGGCGGTCAACTTGCGCGTGGCGGTCGTGTCGGCGGCGGCGCCAATGCCGAACCACGACAGCAGGCCGCCCTCGGAACGAGATGGAGAGAGAGACCTGGAACCATGGGGGAATAGATAGGGAAGAGTAATAGAGAAAGACTAATAATGGGTTGTGTTGCAAATTTTTAAGAGCGAACTATATAACTATAAAGAATATACAACGATCCAGTGTTTCGGGACTGGTCCTAGATAAATGACCGACAGATGTTCGACTAGAGCCTTGCTACAAAGATCAAGCTACGGAGATCAAAGATCAGAATTCAAAGAGTACTTGGAGTGCATGCGGACGATGGACACCCAGCCCTTCTCGTCGACAAAGTCCTCGACTTCGGTGAACTCGCTCGGGAGGAGTCGACAGCGGAAGAGGTGCAGCAGGCAGTCGAGCACGTTCTTCCAGCCCTGGAAGAAGGGGCATTATGTCATGTCATTGTCCATATTGTAGTATGGCATTCTATTCAAGCGACGAAATTTCCAGCCAAATTTGCCAAAAAAATTGCCATGCGCAAAGCTTTGCATCCCAACGTGCCCACCTATGGATTTAATTAGTTACAGAGATCTAAGAGCAAATTTCAAAGTAGGTGATTTTAGCGACTAGCGACCCTTTTATTTATTTTTTTTTTCACCTCCCGATGGACTCACGTGAGGGAACAATATGTACTACCAGTATATTAAAAATAAAAACAATAATAATAATAATAATAATAATAATATTATTATTATTATTATTATTATTCACACTAGTCAAAGTGAGAATGTATGAGAATGCGCCCCAATTCACCCCCCCCCCCCCTATCACTCTTCAGTACCCGGCGAATCCGCGTTCCCCACTCCCTATGATAGTGCGTGGAGCAAGCGCAAAGCAGTAGCATAGATATTTAGAATTAATTGATCCATAATCGAAAAAATGCGCACTGTAAATATTTTTGATACATATTCAATGAAATGTACCGATTAATGATATCCTCCCTTTGCCCTTTGCCAGTTATCTATTTTTTCCCTCATTTGTTGTGATGGAAATAAAGAGACTAAGCATAATAACACGATTAATAAATATTATATAAAGATTATTATCATAAAAATGTATATACCTCTCTCAGTATGTCTCCGTGAGCGAGCACCAGCTCGAACATGGTACGGGTGGCCTGATGCGCCTTGCTGTTCTCACCGAACGAGGTTGCGATTGCCTGAGATATGAGCAGAATTAGTAATAATTATTCTGGATCGTGTGTAGATGATTGAATCTAGCCTACAACACTGGGTCCATATGAACTACGTGAAACCCGTAATCACAAGGCGCCGCAACTCGCAGTATTTGGAGAGAGTATCCATGGCGTAAGAGAGAAAAAGCGAGAGCGAAAAGAGAACGTCCACGTTCGTTTTTCAGTTAGAGAAAGGGTCGTGGACGATCGCACGTTTAGAAAATGTAACACCGCCTTACGAACACAGCAACACACAGTAATAATAATAATAATAATAATAATAATAATAATAATAATAATAATAATAATACCAACCTCGGGCGAATTGGCGACAGCTCCGGCTGACTCCGACGCGGACGCCGCGATCGCTCGCTGTCGCTGCAGCTCCACACTGTCATCGCCGGCGCCTGGACATCGGTCAAAGATCAAAGATCAAAGATCAGGGATCAAAGATCGAAGACCAAAGATCAAAGATCAACGACTCACGTTCCGCCGCGGTCATGAGCGTTGAGAACTTGCACAGATGAATGATGAGATTGTCGAAGACGTCGGACATACCGTAGTCGGCCGCGATAGAGGCACACTGACGGTAGCCAGACAGCGCACGCTGCAATCAATCAATAAAAGTAATCAATCAATAAATAGAATAATCAATAAATCAATAACTATAATCAATCAATCAATAATTATAACCAATCAATCCATGATGTAGTAAATGCTAGTAATCAATAAAATAATAGATTGACAGAAAATCATTACGATAATCAACAGATACCATTGGCATTTAAATAAAAAAATAATAAACCCTTAAATTTCAGGAATGACGGGAATAATGTACTCGTATATTACGGTAACGGAAATAACCCATGCAAAGCAAGCAGAAATGTTTTTGGTGGAAATTGTAAAGGGTTCGCATCATCGCTGACCCATGCCCTCCCATATTAACCCCCGACCGAAAGTCGAAATCACCTTCAATCGTATTTTACTAGTATTTTACAATTTGTACGATGTATAATAAACAAATGAATAAATGTTTTTTTAAAGAATAGTGTTCGAAATACCGATCATCGATGACCCCTTCCCCCTATATAGGTAGTCCGCAACTCGAAATCACCTGGAGTATCTGATCGTTGTCGCTCTTGTCAAAGACGTACGAGAGCGCGGCGATCGCGGGTCCTGCAACGATTTCACGATGAGTGTGAGATACGGTAGGTGGGGAAAGGGGCGGAGCCATCATAGATTTTCATACCCTCACAGCGTGAGGATTGACCCACGATATACGGCTCATTTTCAGGGTCGAGCCACTGTATAAAGCTCATTCTTTATGTGAAAGATTACAATTTTATCGAAAAATAACGATTTTTCGAAATCGACCCACTATATAAAAATAATTCGGTGAGGGCACCGAAAATGTATGATTAAAACACCGTACCCCATACGAGCGCAAAGAGATCCTGATCGTTCCAGCCAGTGGGCGCGTGCACGAAAGTGCCTTCGGTAGACTCTCCACGACGAAGAAGTACCTGTAGGGGGATAACAATCAATCAATACCTAGTGATGCGACAATAAACCCTTTTTTATAAAATATTTTAATCGGTAAACCAATAAAAAATCAATAGAAAGGAAAATCGGCGATTAAATTTGTATCGAGTCCTATTCATGAAGAGATTGACATGGCTCTTTGACACCAAGTCAATCAATGGTTAAAATGAAAGTATCGATTGATTGAGTGAATTATCGATCTACCCACCTTCCATAGGTAGTTCTCCTTGACAAGTCCGATCTGCTCTGCCGGCATCACAATCTCTTCCGACCTAAAAAAAATAAATTTTAAAATAATAATAATAATTTTATTCCAGAAATCAATATCAATAACATGCCTGCTAATCACCTTATCTTACTTATTATATGACACTTTTTATTAACATACTGCATAGTACGGCAACATCCCCCCTCAACTACATCAATTAATCTTTATCAGGTTCACCCATTGGTGTGCTGGAATATGGGCGCTAACGATCGATCATGTAACATATTCCACAATTCTCTTCCGACTCTTTTCTTAACAATTAGATAATCACCCCAACTAGTAGGTTGGGGAGGGGCAAATCAATCACAAATATACAACACACCACCCCTACACTTTCCCGTTTCACCCTAAGCACATCAAGAATGTAAATTCCTTCATACGTTCAATCATTCAGATTCTTAATAACAGTCAATGATTCTGTCATAAACAATAATATGTGCATTAAAAATTCATAATTTAAAAAATCGATAATCGATCGATTACTTGATAGCGTTGTAGATCTGCTCGAGCATCTCCGCCTCAAAGTCCTGCCCGCCATTGGTGCCGCTCAGATTGCGCTTGAAGCACTCGATCGACATGGGCGGCTGATTGCGACGGACCTGAATAAATAAATAAATAAATAAATAAATAAACCTGAATTAGGCAATCCGATCAATCATCATAGGATTACGGTATGTGGTAGATTAGGTCACACAGTTTACCCAACCAAGTTAAATGATCTAATTGTAACAACGAAAACCCGCGGAACTATGTGCGAACCAACATGTTGCCATGAATAACATCAGTGTAAAAAGGGAGTAGTATATAACTAGAGTAGTATATAAAAGGGGCGGGGCTAAGGTATCATATACAAATAGGCGCAAGCTACAGTAATACATAAAAGGTGCGAGGCTACAGTAACCAATAATCACGGTAGCCTACGGTAGGATTGTGCTGGTCCGTGTTGAGCATGATGACGGCGTACGAGAGGGTGAAGGCGGCGTCGACGTGATTGAACGGCTCGTGATTCGCACGATACCAGCAGTCTGCATTAGACAGATAAGATCAAAGATCAAAGATCAAACTACATAGCACCATGATCAAAGATCAAACTACATAGCACCATGATCAAAGATCAAACTACATAGCGCAATGATCATCGTTCTCTACAATATTAACATTCAGTAAATATTATTGAGAACGATTGGATCAAAGCTATCAAACAGCAATCGAGTAACAAAGGAAAAGTTGAAGTGAATGACCAAAATAAAGATGAGAGAGACCACTAACAAGTTCATAGAGTTCAAAGATCAAACATCATCCCGATTAAAGATCAAAGATCAACGAAACAACACTGACCGGCAAAGTGCTGCATGACCATGGAGATGAGCGGGGCCTCGCCGGGCAGTCGGAAGGTCTCGAGGAAGAGACGGAGGGCGACGTCGAGACGAGTGTTGTCGAAGGGAAAGGAGCGGACGAATGCCTCGAGCACCTGGGGGAGGAGTTATCGCATTTATTTATTTATTTAAACACCACCTGGGCACCTGGGGGAGGAGTGTTGTTTAGTCGAATAAAACTATTTAAGGAATAATTTTTAGTCTGGACTAAATTTTAAAAGTTATTCGAGAATGAAATTTAGTCCCTCTAACAGCACTACTAGGGAGAGGTAATCAAGTTTATTTATACATGTAAATCTATCGGTATGAAGACTACAGACTACAAACTACAAATCCCCTCCTCACATCAGCGTGATTCCTATTGCAGATGTAGTCGGCAATCTTGTTCTTGTCCAGTTTCGGATTCGATCTCAGCCACTCTACTATCGATGCGATGTCCCGGTCGAGTAGACCGCGCTCGCGCAGAAACTCGATGCCTGAATTTATTTATTTATTTATTCCATCAAATATAATAATAAAAGGTGATATGTGTAAGATCAGAAGAGGGATAGATGGATTTCCGTCGCATAATGCGATTTCGGTTTTGGCTCGGTGGCAGTTTTTAAAGGATGGGGGTTTAGGGGCGAATACGAGAATCTTTAATGCTAGATTACTATTACTACTGATTATTACTGATTCTATGATAGATGATAGAATCAGGATACAGGGTGCGCCAAAATTACCCGAACTGATTTCACCATTATGATTCCCAGGCCCCCAATGCAAATGCGCAACCCCTATTGCAGCATCATGACGATGGATCATTGACCACTCCCTATTCAAGGTTTCAAGTCAGTTAGTCAAGTCGTCTAGTAATGGGGAAGTCAAGTCGACTGCGACCCCTCATTCTCAAGTGTACAAGGTAGATTGTCATAGTTCATCAGGTCGGCTTTCACGAGTCGGCTGTATCCGATACCGGTATTGTGTACCAAGATCTTGGTACTGACAAGGAACGTCCGGGCAGAGGTAGATCGATTTCAGTTTCCACCGCTACAAACCGAGATCCCATCCGAAAGATGGTGTTTCGAAATCACAAGTTTACGATCTGGAGACTCGATATCTCGAACACTTCCATTCTTCGTCTCCTCAGGTCTCAGCTGACTTTTCTCCCTTACAAGTACAGTAAACTGTTAGAACCGAATGATCGACAGATCAAGCTCCGCTGAGAACGGTGACCTCAACTTTTTATGCGTTGTGCCAGGTCCGCGCACTTCAGCACGATGTTGAGCGAAGATAATATCTCACCTTCAAAGACAACCTGAATATCGAGAACAACAGAATCATTGCCTCTGATCTTAAACAATCCTACAAGACGGCTGGGGTCATGGGTCATATCAGTCTTCCACAATACGCCAAGGTTTTAGCTGCTGTTTGCCCAACTGGAAAGTCCATTCTTGTTTTGCCACTTCATGCGTCTAGATCAGTAAGGCATATTATACCAAGTACATCATCGAAGACGCGCTTCTACTCCGATACCATACCCACTTCGGTCCGGACCACTAGACCTTTCGGCAAGATTCTGTCGTCAATGACATGACAAAGTTGACCCAGTCGTGGTTTTTCACCCATGATCTCGAAAAAATCCATCACACTAAATACTTCCGAACTCCCCCAATCTCAACCTCCTCGACTGCAGTGCTTGGACGTGTTGTAGGCCAAGATGTCCTCTATCAAGCACCAGACCCTCGACTCCCTCAGTGCTCCCCTTCTCAAGGCATGGGTCGAACTCGATGACAATTACTTGCGGGAATCGGCAGTCGCATATGAGAAGAGACTCAAGGCTTGTGTCAGAGCTAAAAGAGACGACGGCGAGATTCGCTAGTACACTACTGCTGCCCATATTCTTGATAAGCTTTACCATGAATCATATCACTCAAGTCACATTCCCAAGGGGAGAATCATATGGAGACAACAGTTCGGGTAATTATGGCGCACCCTGTAGATTACGAGTGGATACGGTGGGGGTTACGGTAGTTACCATACATTTTCGAGCACCCACATTGATGGTACAGGTCAGTTTATAAATTGGGCGGCTTAAGAAAAAACGGGCCACTTTATAACATATTTTACGGGCCAGATATTCGGTCCAGTTTATCACAATTACGAGACAGCTTATAATTCTCAAAATGTGAGCTGAACAATAATGCATGTTGTCCACTAATTATCAGATAATAAATCAGCAATTACAATTTAATTTTTACACATCATGAAGTGTATTATAGAACCATTGGCCGAAAACAGTGAGCCTTGAACTTAGGAAAATTACATACTTTATAGCGAATTAATGTACATTTTTATTAACTCAAAATGCACAACTCTATAGCTTTTAAATTATCATATTAGCATTGTTCAGGAGCTAAATCAGACAATGGTATCCCATTTGCCTGACCTATCCCATCATCCATCTCACTCTCATCCTGCACGATAAAAGGACAGACGCCGCGCTCTCGCGCGTTCCCGTGCGCCCACTCATACCCCGTGGGCGCGATGCGTGGGTGCAATCCGCGGATATGGGTTGAGACGCGCGGAATAGGGGGTATATAAGGGACGGGGTCAGGTGGATTGCATTCATTCACTACACTATCGCTTACCAGACTGTCCACTGCACTCTGCTCTTCTCTTGTATACTCATAACTACTACTACTACTACTCCCTATCATGTCTCGCTTCGCCAGCCTATTCCAGACCAAGTCCACCGTCGATACCGTAAGTTATTCTTAAATATATCTTCGAATTTACACTAATTATTTTCGAAAATGCAGGAATCAGTGGAGCTCAACTACGCATCTCGCGTTCTGTCTGTGGAAAGAAAGCGAAAGGCGGCTCCTCCTACCCTCAGAGAGGCTCTTATGCGCTCAAAGATCCGCATAAAAGCTGAGTATCAGGTATGAAATAGCTATACTTAATATTTGTTATTTTTTTTCTACAATCAGGTAGAAATTTCGGGAGAGAAAGCCTGCTTTAATCTGCCTCCTCCTCTTCCCGTATTCGATGCGCCGTGCAAGGAGTGAGCATTTTACTGTTTGGACAATCAATACTCCATCGTTGTAAAAAAATCAATAAATCAATAATCTACTTGTAGGGAGATCGGTGCACAGAATAAGGCGCTAGAGGAAATCCTTTTCAAAGCTAAGCCTAATGCGCCGATCGATTTTGAGGTAAATATTAATATAAATGATTTAATCAATAACACAAACAATCAATAACAATTATTGTCATTCTAGGACGATTCTGACGACTTGGATTTGAGCCAATTCATGCCTCCCCATCTCCTGATTCGCAAGTGCTAATCTTTCTGAACTCTGTCACACAGTCACTGGTATGCCTCCCACTGGCATGCTCCTTCCCCAGTCCTGATCATATCTTCGGTTGATCTTTAATTGTGCTTGTATCCATTTATTTATTTATTTATCACATATTTTCGTCACACTTGTCTGCCCAAGCCATGTATCCTTTGAACGGCACATTTCTACATTACGGTGTTCAAAATAGGTAGAATACTGTGACCATCGGGTCCTACCAATCAATAATCTCCGCCAATCAATAATCTCTTCCCATTTGTTGATTGTCTTTCATCTCGGTTCTCCATTCGCTTCTTTCACCATATTTCTTTGCTATATTTTGCTAATAATAAATAAGCAAAATAATAATTTCACTATTGTTCATTCATCTCACATTGTGGGCACGCGTCAGTTTATAAATTGCTCGACTTACAAAAGCAGGCTACAATATAACATATTTTGCCAAAATAAGCAATTTTACCGGCCAGATATTCGGACCAGTGTATCGCAAACACTTGTCGGCTTATAGTTCTGAAATTGTGAGCTAAACAAAAATATATGGTAGTTACCTTTCTTGGGGTTCTTGTTGAAGATGTCGGTGGCCTCGTTCAGCATCTTCTTTCGCTTCTTCCTCTCGATCACCTCGCTCAGCGGAGGCAGAGTGGACGATGGGGCGTGTCTGAGAGAGAGATAGATAGGCATTGCAATCATCGATCCATTTAACAATAAGCATTATTAACTTTATTCATTCCAAAAATATTATTCTTATTATTTATTACACCTTGTTATACAACTGGAAAATTGGATGACATGAGGGACGTCGCTAAGATATTTTTTAAATTTAAAATAAATTTAAAAACTACCTATTAGCACGCAGCAGTGGCGAAGTCTGCGCGGCTGCGACCGTTTCAGTAGGAGCAACTGAAAACACAAAGATTAATCGATATCGCAGATTACCGTGACTGATTTATATATATTATCAATCTAAAGTAAGGATCCAACTACCGAGCCCATGGTCTACCGTACCCTTGACCGCTCCTCCGTCCATGATTCGCTTGCCCATCTCGTATCCACTCAGGACCGGCGGCTGCAGGGATCGGCTCGCGTCTTCCTGCAATCGATCAATTGATCTTGCCCAAAGATCAAATATATAAAATTCAAATTTGCTAAATTATTATTTAGATATATATTTAGGTATAGACACCGACAGTAATTGATAAAAAATATATAACGCGCGAATTTCCTAGAACAACACGCAAAGATCCTATGAGAGCGAACTAGGATGATTATGCTTCAAGATCAAAGATCACGAAACACCTACCGTATTCTGGACGACCGCGCCCGCCCTGCGGCAGTGGCAGTTCATGTCGATGGTATCGATGACCACGAGGAGGGCGTCGAGGGAGAGCAGAGAGGTGGATCGAAGACCGGCCACGGGGAAGGCGTTCTCTGCGAGCAGCTTGGTCATGTCCTCGAAGACGTTGCTGCAAGGGTAATCAATATAATAATAATAATTGACATTGACATTTCATGAGAAATTTCATGGCAACCCAGCTACGTAACACCCATTAGCTGATAAAGTTGTTCAATGTAAAAAAAATGTCAATTATTATCATACCAATTACACTGCAAAATATCGCCTATTAGGTGCGAAATATCGTGTATGTGCCCGAAAACAATCTCCGATTACTTTTGGGAGTGTCACTGTGAACAAGAGCAGGCCGTGAAACACGCATTCAACACGATGCCACATACGACCATACATTTTCATACCCTCGCAATGCGAGGATTGCACCTCTATATATGGCCCTTTTTTTGTCGCTTGATACGAAACGAAGCTAAAAATGTCGATTTTTAAGTGAAAAATAACGAATTTTCTTAATCAACCCACAATATTACGAGAATCGACCCACTATATATAAATAAACTGCGACGGCACCGACAATGTAGGCATGTGACAATCACGAGTTATTTCAATGCAAAAAAAAAACCCAATCCATACTTACATATGATGACCGATCAATAAATGAAGGAAAAAGCATTAATAATAAATCAATAATGAAGATAATCCTTTTCTGGTCTAACCTTCAACCCCCCCCCCTTGTCTAATCTACCGAAATTTTCCCCTCTTTTTCTTCCTTGTATGAGAAATTCGTATCGATGAATCATTACCTACTTATCTACTTATCACTGTTATATATCTTGTTAAATTATGTTTTTCAAAGATAAATCAAATGAATTATACACTTTTCTAAACCACAAACCTCGCGTATAGATCACAGTCAAAGTTGAGGTACAACTCCGTGACGAGACCGGGTATGCGCCAGAGCTGCACGATGCTCTCCAGCGCCATCTCCTTCTGCTCGTACGATATGCGCGACTGAAAGGGATCAAAGATCAAACTAAAAATAGGAAAATTACTCATTCTAATTTACATTTTTCTAAGATTGGATAAAAATATAAATCCTCTCGCTTTGAGGAGTTTCGGCCGCTACAGATCAAAATAAAGCAAAAAGATCAGAGAAAAGGAGATCAAACTACAAAGATCAGAGATCAAAGATCAATACCTGTTCCGAGAGGACAATGGTGCGAAGCTTGGCAAAGTACGCCTCGAGCTGGAACTTGAGCTGCATGCGCATACTCTCCAGGAGGAGGAAGCAACAGCGAGTGGCGGCAGCGAAGATGGGCAGTTTCTCCGTGTCCAGCAGCTGGAAGAGATCAAAGATCAAATATCAAACTACATATACAAGGTCAAGATGAAGACAGCAAACTACAGAAGTCTCAACATCATATACAGACATGTAAGAGATCAAAGATCAAAGATCAATCTACAGGGCAAGGGTGAAGATGTGACTACAGAAGACTCATCATGCTACACGCAAGCATTACAGATTAGATGAGCAGGAATGGCTTCCCTTCGAAAACCGCAAATCAGTCTGATCTTTCCCACAATCAAACAATCAAACAATCAATTGATCATTTCAATCAATGGTTGCTAGACGAGTATGGGATGGATTCCCCACAGTGAATCAATAGTAACATTCAGTTTACCCGATTGAACATTAACAAGATCTCTACTTCACCATTCCCCATTCTTCAATCATAAACTTATTATACTTATTTTAGTATTATCAATTTAACTTATTGTATTACATTAACTTATTATACTTTTCGCATTGTTCGGCTCTTATCACTTGTAATAGCCTTGTTACGTGCACAAAAGCATCGCGCGAGACAGGAATACAATTGGTCGGCACGACATTCTGATTCAGTTTTTCGATGGGGATATTAAAGGCACACACCGAGATAATTTTACTCTCCACTCTGATAACGATCTCTCGTGGTCAAGAGAGCATTGCCAGAGCAGAGAGTTTCAAATTAGCTCGGGTGTGGATTTTTCAAAAAATGGCACTACATACTTGCTCAAGATCAAGATTAAAGGTCAAAGATCATAGATGCAATACCTGCAGCAGAGCCCTGCACAGCTCGTTCTTGAGCAGAGGCAGTAGTAGCACGTACGATGAGAGATGATCCGCGGCTGCCTGAAAATCAATCGATAATCCACCGTAATGCCACAATTTCCCTGTGAAATCAATCTTCAATCATTTTTAAAGCTAAATCCAATCAATAAAAAGTTCCTACCTCGAGGGCTACCGTAAGCAACGAGAGTCCCAGCACGATCATCTGCTCCGTGTTGGCACGATCGAGCGGATTCGTGAGCGCGATCAGGAATCTGGAGATTATCGATTGATTAATCAATATGAAGAAGATTTTTGCTAGTAGATCTCTGTCTACTTGTAACTTCATTATTTAACTGATGGATAAACAAACAAATGAATATATAAATAAAGTTACAGTTGATTTTTTTTATTTAAACACGTTTTATCAACTAGTCAGACTAATCTGTCGTTTAGTGGCAACCATTCCCTCACCAATGGTTCTGTGCTTGATAAAGGTCATTAAACTGTAAAACGATTTATCAAGAGGTCAATAGGGAATCTTCTCCGAAGGCCTTCGGGGTTGTGGAGAAGAATTGAGAGCTCATTGTCAGGTTACAGTATAACAGCGAGAAAAAGCTACCGTAGCAACTCCCTGCAGCAGGGCAGACCGTAGGGCATGAGCAGCGTGTTCGACGAGGTCGTAGAGTCGGACGAGGCTGCAGCTGCGAGGATGGCGGCTGCAGATTCGGACGTCGCGACGAACGATGCATCGTCGTCGTCCTCGCCAGATACCGTCTATAATGAATAGCTATTTCGATTGTAGCAAAATTGTAAAATGACAAGAGCAAGTAAAGTGCTTGTGAAGCACGAATCTCACTGGTGGACAAGCAGAATCCCTTGGAAATCAGCAGATAATGAATGAAATAGCTTTTATGGGCTAGTCGTCCCCGCCAGACCATACATTTTCGACCCACCCACAATCTATTGTTTTTGCGAATTATAAACTGACCCGAAATTTGAACAAAACTGACCCGATCTACATCTCAAGTACTCGGAACTGACCCGACATGGGAGTGATTCTTACTAATCTCTATCTCTAGAATTTTTCCAAAATTTGTTTCAAGACTCAAAACTGACCGCATCGACAAAAAGTGCTCACACACTAAAAATGTATGGCCTATGATGAGTCTATTTCGAAATTAGCAAAATTCAACAATGACAAGAGCAAGTAAAGTG